>VYZP01041527.1:833-12864 GCA_013400635.1 Hypocryptadius cinnamomeus | reverse complement strand
AAATTATTTGTATGAAATATTTGCATCATATGTTTTGAATTTTTGGCAGATATATATATCATGGCTCAGTAGCTGCTCTTGGTTTAGGCTGACCTTTTAATGGCAGGTACAAAAGATACCAGGTTCAAAGTCCTTGTAATGATGGGGAAGGGGGGAATTCTTTTTTTTGTACAGTGATTGTTGAGCTGCTAAATTACTTATTCAATTGAGAATGAGGGAGAAATTGGTTCTTGGGGTTTAAAACAGTATTTATTAATCAGTGTGAAAATGTTCTGGGGAAAAAAGAAACACAAAGACAACACCACCGCTTTTTCCTTGACAAGGGAAAAAAAGAAAAAAAAAGGGCTTATTGTGGGTTTATATTCCTGGCAAGTTAGTAGTGTGTTATGTTGTCCATACAGTCTTTGCTATCTGAAATTAGTGTGTTGCCAGTACTCTTTCATATGAATTTTTTCAGCATGTTTTCCATATGTGTTATTAATTGCTCTTCTTCCTTTAGTCAGATGCTTAGGGGTACTGGAGGATTTTAAAATTTATGTCCACCTCTAAGTCCAAGATCAGGTGTGCAACCCTACAAAACTTGCAACTGCAAATAAAGTCAATTTTGGTTAATCGGTGAAGAAAGGAATTTTCTCAGTGCCTGTAACATACATAGCTTGGAGGTAAGGTATTTAAAATTACAAGACAGTTGAAGAGACCATGCTGCCTGGAACACTTGACTGTTCTTTATCTGTCACTGACTATTCTCACCATTTTCAGTCATTGCCAAATTTTAAAAACCATTATTAAATGAAGAATCTTCTCGGTAGAATCAATCACTGAAAGTATTACATTTATTCCTATTAAAGACCCTAACAAATGAAGGAGGAGAGGGAAAGATTTCTGAAGACTTTGTGGTATCTCACTCCTCTATTTTGCAACTAAAACCATGTCCAAATATAGGGTGAGACAGAATGCTTTGAAGTACTCCCATGTCATTCCTCAATTCCATTTTCTCCCTGCCTTAAAGATTGAGGTCAGTATTGGACTTCATAAGAAAGGAAAATCAGGTGCAGGAATATTAAAATTAATAGAGGTAGGACAGCGTTATAAGAAGCAATGTATAATTTTTTTGTTTTCATGGAATATCTCATGCTGCATGACTGCAAATGTGTCTGTAGCACCAGCATTTCCGCAATGCAGAAATTTATCTTCTTTCTCTGTATCCTTAACCAGACTTTAGGCACCTATTGATTTTTATGTATGTGTGCTAGGAAAGCCAAACCAAACCAGACAGATTGATTACATGTTTATAAACTTTCATCCTTTTAGACTCAAATGGTTTAAATATCAGTTCCTCCTCTCCTTCTATTAATCAAGAGTTACTTCCTCAAGCATACAAAATTTTACCTGCAAACTGTATTTCATAATTTTTTACCCTGAGGTGAAATACAAATAGAATTATATTTTTGAGAGTTAATTTCTTTGAAATAAAAGTATTCATAGCTGTATCTATGTCGCAAATTCTTCAAGGAAAATCCCTGAAGGAAGTGCGAAATATCTTCCTTTTTCTTTTTTTTTTTTTTTTTTCAGACAGTGGTTAATTTTCAGATCCAGGCATGGGAATTTCTTCTTTGTGCAATCAGACATTGGCACTAGACAATGAATGCTGGTGATTATATATTCCTGCTCTTATTTTAGCTCCCCTATATTATCATTCATTTAAAAAAAAGAAAAAAGCGAAATACAAAACAAGAAAAACAAAAAGAAATTCCATTTATGGCACCCAAGTTTATAGTTTTGAGACAATGATTTCTAGCAATCCTTTAAGAAATTTGAATTCCACCACAAATTTTAACCCTTTACATGATCATTTTTCAAAATTAATAAGCATCTATTTTTAATATTTTTTTTGCTTTAAATTGTTATATCTACATTAACCACTCGCTTTGTATGAACTTATTGAAACAGCATTGAGTGGGAAAGTTGGTAAAAATGCATATACAGGAAAACGTTTCAATTCTGGAATTGAAAAAACTCCTTAAGATTTTAATCTGAAGATTTTATATAGCAGTTCTTTGTGGTCTGACTTGCTCAGCTTGGTCGTACCTCCATGATATATACCAGTAATGCAGCTCTCCTCCAACACGTGGTTTTCTCTGGTATAGGCTCAGTCAATGCTGCATTTTAGGAGAAGTAATGCAGTAAGGTAGCCACCTCTTTAAGCAAGAAAACATCTGGAGTTTAAATTTTCAGCAACAGGAATCAAAAATACTGCCTTTGAAGTATTTACTCGTGGATAAGGGGGGAGAAAGATTGAAGATACTTGTATCTCTTTTTTATTGTAAAATTGAAAATGTTTGTAAAGGAGAACATATTCCAAATGTATATTTGACTAAGCAAATAGTTTTTTTCTTTTTAAATTAAACAAATATATAGCTTTTCACTAGGCCTAGTGTTTGCCTATTTTGAAAAGACATATTTAAATATCTAGGAGGACTTTACAACACCAGTTAACAAGACAAAGCGATGTACTTTTTTCTTTTTCTTGAGTGGCATCTCTAATCAGTTTATGAATCATACTGTGAAATCCTGGGAGGACCAATATATTGCCAAGAATATATCTTTAAGGAAATAATGTTTTTATGACTATGTATCGAAACAGGAAGTGGGCATTGGTAAAATAAATTTTGTTTAAAGAGCGTGTAATTTTTAAAATTATTATTTTATTTCTGGCCAAAACCTTCTTTATCATTGTTTGGCTTTAATAGGTGACATTAACAACAGTGTTTTTTTGATTTTCCATGAAAAAAACCTCCTATATATTGCTTCTTGTAAGGCCCACCTAAGTCCTTCAGACTTCCAAACTTTATTATGTTGATTAATTTGAGGATAACCACCCTTATAAGATTGAAAAGTCATTAGAGGAAGAGGACAAGTAAGAGAAATTGTCACTATTTTAAACCTTTAGAAACTTTAGCTCTTATGCTCCAAAAATGCCATGTAATGGAAGAATAAAGTGTATGCATGGCTTAAATCCTAATCTTATACATCCCTGAATTTCTGTTATGGTATCTGTATATTTCAAATATAAACTAAAAACTTGCAAATTTTATGTATGTTGTATGATATGAATTAGGAAGTTGTTGCTTTCATGACAGAAAGAAACCCAAAGCCAAACAAATCTGGTTTACAAAATACTAAAATACTTAGACTCAATATATTTGCATTTATACTAATTCAAAATTGAAGCTTTTTTTGATTTCTCTTCCATAAAAATTTCTACGTCAAAAAGTCATTAAAAATGGAATTTGTTTCAGCCGAGATGGAATTCAGGAGAGGAAAATTTCTAGTTTTAAGTAATTGTTTTAGCTAACCTAACATTTAAAGGTTAATGTTTAGCTAGATAACCTAGCTAAATATTAGAGGAAATCAGGAGTAAGAGGTAACATAGGCTATTAAAGTATTATAAAAAACCATCAGACAGCATTAAAAAAGTATAGTAGATAATTGGCTTACCTACAGTAGTAATAGCACAATAGGCAAATTTATTTCTCAACAAAAATCAAATGCAAGTATGATTAGTGGTGTCAGGCTGTGGATAGGAATGACATCAATAATTTAAAATTAAGTATTCTCCTCTTTATGCCTATCTTTAGTCCTTTATTCATGTAAAAGCAGAAAAGCTGAAATACTATGTTTTAAATTTAAGAATATCAATCTGTTCTACCTTCTTATATTTGTGAGTTACTTTCAGCTTAATGTTCTTCAGCTAGCAAAATAGTTCAATTGAAATGTTTTCTAAAAAATGTGGGACTTTTTTAAAAATAATTTTTTAATACTAATCTACAGATCTGCTTGGCCATGGAGTGGCTGAATTCTTTCTTCTGGCTACGTTACTGTGCTGTTTTAAAGCTCAGCAGGGAGATTAAACTGTTTGTGTTACCCTGTTCCACTTTTGGCCCATCATTCTCCTGATGCAACCATGCCCCTGCCAGGATGTGGGTGGTATGGAATTAAACAGCGGTAGAAACTCCACCCCTTTTCTCTCTGACCACAATAGTTGCTTTCATATTTCTACTTATCCCTTTTCTGTAAGAGAGAAACAGGTTTCTTGCTGTGTTCCATAAAAAAAAAAAAACAAACCCAAGAAAACAAAACAAAACAAAACAAAAAAAACCAAAACAAAACAAAAAAAACCCAAACTAAAAACCCCAAACAAACAAATAAAAAAAACAAAAAAACCCCACCTTGTCTGTGATATACATAATTTCTTTTATTCCAGCAGGTTTGAGAATGGAAAACAGAGGTAGATGATGCTCTGTATGAACTGACTAGCTTTTGGTTTAACACAAACCCAGCTGCACAGCCCTGGGTCTCCCATTCCTGTGGTGATGGAAGCCCTGGTGACCCTAGCTCTTTCCCCTAAAGGCTGCTGCCTGCTTTCTAGTGCAGTTCTGATAGCAGAGCAGGGTTATGAACATAAAATAAGGGTGACTACACATATGCTCAGATGATCACAAGGGATCCTCCTCTGCAAGTTTATCTATCACAGAGATATTACCATGCAAGCAATATTTGCATCAGGTTTACGCTTGTGTGCTCCTTGAAGTGCTCTGTCCTGAAGAGAATCTCTGTCCTCTGCTGCTGAGAATAAGAGAAACTGCTCTGGAAGATAATGAAAAATATCTTTTGGTTGCCTTTATCCCAAATGTCCAAACTGTACCCACCCAGTTTATGGCTATCATTGCATTCCTTGGTAAATATAAGCTGCAGTTATCACAGCCATAAGACTTCTCTGAGAGACTTTTTCTTTGCTGACAGATGATATTCAGGAAAAATTTTTTATTTTCTAAAACTTGGGGGTGGATGGTGGGGTGACAATTTTTCAAACTTAGAAGCAAAAGAAAATATAAAGGTGAAAGCCCTAGAACAAATCAGCTGAAGCTTCATAAGCAATGCTTAGATTTGGAATAGACTGCAGAATTGGGCACTTTTCCTTTTTAGATGAACAGCTCTTTGTTTAATACATTATTAAAGGGTATGAGTTATCAAGTTTTGTATTTTTTATTCCTTTACCTGAATGAAAATCTCTTACATTTATAAGATTTCTCTAACCTCTATTTTATAATTTATAGGATTCTCTTTGTTTGTGCTGTTGGCTTAAGTTTGTTTGTGCTGTTGCTGTTGATTTTGGAAAGTTTTCTTAAATGTTGTTTCTACAAATGACTTTTATCCTACCGTTTATCATACTCTCCTGACCACTCTCTCCTGATTCAAGAGCTCACATTGATTTAAGCAATGAGCAGAGATGTAATACTTGAACTCCTGACACAGAGAACAGTTTGTAAGCTAAACTTTAATTCACTCTATATAGCACACAATTCACATTTCAGCAATGCAAAACTTACACTTCCCATTTCTGCTTTCTATATTTCTACATGACTTGCTGCTTTTTATTCTACCTCATAATTTTTTCCCCAGAATTTCTCTTTCAAACAGTCTCTCTACAAGTTACTCTATTGTTTCCTATGGTTTTGGCGGCTGTACCTTTTGCCCTACCCCATCTGTCTCCTCCCAGATGCTCACTTCTACACACTTCTGGGTTTGGGTATTTAGAAAAAAAAAATACAAAATTAAATATCTTTGCCAATTTTTCTAATGATGATCCTGGCCCCATCTGCCCCTCTCTTCTCACCAGATTCCCAACCTGTCCTGTTTCTTGTTTTCTGAGCTGTCTCTGATGATAAATGAAGAATTACATTTTGTAATGGTAGCCATTTTGCAGAATTTTAGTCATTTGGTTTCTTTTTGGTATCAAGATATCAAGATAAATAGGCAAAAGCTCAGAGAACTTGTTCTTTCTCTCAATGATACAGCACCATGGGGGAAATGATTGTTAAAATACCTGAAACAAAGGGGAAGCAAAAGAGTGGAGCACCTATGCTTCTCCCAAAGTACTGATTGCTGCCTGATGACAATTCATTTCTTACCTGGCTTGCATGTGTGCAGTGAGCAGGAAACCTGGCTTCCCAATCCAGCACACCAAGCTGTACATTTGTAATCGTCTAGCTACTCAAAAGCATAGGAAGTAAGAACTAATCCTGGAAGACTGAGTTCCTAGCCTTATTTTGTAGGCTTTAGAACATGTTGTAGAATGCAATACTCTGTTTAGACAACTGCTCAACTCCAAAAATGAAAGAACACTTTGTAGAAGATTTCTTTACATAGTGAAGTATTTCTAGATGAGGTACACTCATAAATAAAACCTCCCTCAAAAAACCCATTGATTAAATATACCACAGTGCTTACTAACCTTCAGGATTGACATTGTATAATAATATCAAGCCAGGATAGAATTTCTGTACAAAACAGGTGCCAAGACAAGATGCAGTGGATAATTGTGATTAATAAGGTTCAGAAATTTACCAAATTCTAAATTAATTTACGCTGCTGATTGTTTTGAGTTTTTTTTAATGTGCCTTGTATTAAGGATAATACAAGTTGTTTATCGAGGGAAATGGTCAAAAAAAAGTCAAATAGATCTCCTCACATGTTGATTTGTTGAAAAACTTTTATAAGAATTACAGTAATGATAAATTATATCCCAATGAATTTCATTACCAAAGTGCAATAAGTACACCAAAGAATGTATCATCGAATCACAGAGTCATTGAATAACCTGTCTTGGAAGAGACCCAGGGGTCATCAAAATCCAACTCCTGGCCATGCACAGGACAGCCCAAGAACCACATCATGTGCTTGAGAGCATTGTTAAAATACTTGAACCCTATCAGGCTGGTGCTGTGACCGCTTCCCTGGGGAGCCTGTTCCAGTGCCCAAACTTCTGGGTGAAAGAGGGTTTCACCCAGAGGTGAAACCATCCAACCTAAACCTTCCCCGAAACAACTTCAGGACATTCCCTTGAGTCTTGTCACTGGCCAGCACAGAGCAGAGATCAGTGCCTGCCCCTCCTCTTCCAGTCATGAGGAAGCTGTAAAATGCCATGAGGTCTCCCATCAGTCCTGTCCAGTCTGAGCAGACCAAGTAACCTCAACCACCCATACAGTTCCCCTCCAGAACCTTCACCACTTTCATTGCCCTTTTCTGGACCTTCTAAGAGCTTTATATCTTCCTTATATTGCCGTGCCCAAAACTGCCCCCAACACTGGAGGTGAAGCTGCCCCAGCGCAGAGCAGAGCAGGACAATCCCCTCCCTTGCCTGGCCAGCCATGTTGTGCCTGATGTCCCAAGGACATGCTTGGCCCTCCTGGCTGCCAGACCACTGCAGACTCATGTTCAACTTGCCATCGAGCAGGACCCCCAGGTCCCTTTCTACAGTGCTACTTGTTTCCCAGTCTGTCTGTTCACCCTGGGTTGCCCTATCCCACGTGTGGCATCCTGCACTTGGTCGAACTTCATACATAGGGTGATTGTCCAGGCCTCTAGTTTATCAAGGTCTCTCTGCAGGACCTCTCTGCCTTCGAGAAAGTGAACAGCTCCTCCCAATTTCGTATCAAAGGCAAACTTACTATGCTAAGTATTCTGAGTAAAATAGAGTATACTGAGTAAAATAGAGTATACTGTAGGACTAGTAGTTCTAAGTCATGAACTATTTGTAAATATTTAAGCAAAAAAACAAGCTTTTTCTTTTAATGTTCTGATCTGAGCACAGATATGTCTTAAAAATTCAAATCTTTCCCTGAAACCAGTTTCTTAGAGTGGCAAAAAAAGGGAGGAGGTGTGAAGACAGAGGTCATCTAGATGTACAGTCACGTCATGTTTGTTCGTTCTTTTTCTAGCGCAATAAGGTTTCAAAGCTGAGAGCAGAAATTACCTTTACTTCAGACTAGTGACGTGATTAGCTAATTAGATATGCTTTTGGACACTTTTTAATATTATTTTTTTTCTCTTTTTCTTAGGAATAATAAAATTTTACTTTAGTAATAATTTTGGGAAATATTTGGAAAGGTGTTGATTCAAGATTTAAAAGGCCTTTGTGTCTCAAAACCAGTAAAACCTAAATTTGACTCCCTCTCTGGTTCAGCAGGACATAGTAAAGCTTCTGTTGCTCCTTTGCCTGGCACACTTTATTAAATTCAGGGAATCATACTATCAAACATGGACTGGAAAAGATAGCTACACAAAAGACTGTTATGATCTAAAAGTGAATTGAAAATGCGTTTTATTTTTATACATAAGAGATTTTGTGAGAACAATGGCATTTTGTGGATTAGTTTTCTCTCTGTAACAGATTATCACAGTAGACAACAGTTGGCACATCTTTATTTTCTATGTTGTTAGATCTCATGAGACTAGCAATAAAGAAAGTTGCTGTAATGGTTATTTACATTAATATATGGGTACTGGATTTCTGCCAACCAAGCTTTTTCACTTATATGTCTAATTACAAGAGGTTTTTTTGTTGTTGTTTTCTCAGCCATTCCAACATCCATTCTAGAATACTAATACTTACTATTAGCTGCTGAATGCTGAAACATTCATATTTGACATACAAATAAGATTTAATACCATCAGTGTAACAATGCAAACAATTTTCTCCTTTATGAAGGGTAGTTAGAGGCATTGTGCCTTGATGGCACCACTAGATAGAAATATTATTTGATCTCAGAAATCTTAAAGACTTATTATAAAAAATATTACTTCCTCACCACCATTAATGTTTTGTCAGCACCTTTTATTGTCTTAAAGACTGCACTTTGCTGCAACTATAACGAATTAGATGTCAGTATATATTACAATTTTCTCTTGAGTCAAAAGTCCTAGGTAAAAATTCTTAACAACACTCCTTAAGATATTAATAAACAGATCAGAATCAGTAATTCACAGAGTTGGAACTGAGTGTCTCTATCTGTGTTATTTCTCCCCAGCCCAGAAATTGAACTTTTGAACAATTTTCAGCTACCAGGCCAGGGCCAGCTGTGTCAGGTTTAGTCCTGAGCAGGATGCTGGTGCCGGGTTTCTCACATATGATTACCTGCCAATCAATTCCCACAGCAGCAGTGGAAGGTATTCTGAAAGAATAGGGCTGCAATCCAAACTGTCATAAGAGGTTAGGGCAAATAGATTTGGAGAAATAAACATGTCATAAAAGGAGGGCTGAACAAGGCTGAGGATATTGCTTGGAATCTTAATGTTCACAGAGCAAAACCAGTTCCGTCTCCTATGCTGGTGATGAGCTTATAAAATATCAGAATCCCAATGATTTGGCAGTGATATTTTGATGCCAACATTCATTAAAATACACCTTTATGAAAAACTTCCTATTTTGTACATAAAATTAATGTGATACAGATTGCATGCAGCATAGCAATATTGAAGTAGAACATTTTTTGTGTTAGTCTCCTGATAAAATGCACTTGCATGGCTCAGCTTATACAAAGAATGCTACCATGTTCATGGAATATAGACCTACAAAATAGCGTAATATCTTACTTTTGCCAGCACTTATCCTTCCTTATAGTTTTGGCGTGACTATTTCATTCACTAATTTAGGTAATGAAATTACTGCGTGCTATGCTAAACAAATTTTTCAGCTACTTTTTGTGAGATTCACATGTAGTAGAGTTAATTTATGGTTCTATTCTTGGAGTTATATAAACCTCTGTCTGTAGCAGCAAAACAAATTTAGAATAAGGTTCACCTGTAAGGAAGTGGACTGGTATGGACTGAAATAGAAAGAGTAACAGCTTCCTTGGCAATGCTTGTCACAGCTTGATAGAAAATTAGAGGAAAACTCAAAGTGGTTTGATGGCTGATCATTCTCACTGTGAAAAAGTTCTTGTGTCCAACTGGAATCTCTCCAGGAGTGAATTGTCATTTGTTATTTGTAGCAGTGAACAGAATATTATATAGTTTACAATCCTAGATAGCAAATTTTTCACTAAATTTTTTAAGAAATGCAGATCTTTTTTCTTTGTGATAAGAAGTTCAGAATGGATTATGACTAATTGTTGAGTTATTTGAGTGCTAACTTCCAGATATTTTAAAATGATTGGTCCACCATCCTTCAATGATAATCCAAGGAGTATCTGCACACTGTGAAGATTGAATTAATTTATAGACTAACAATAAACAAGTTTAACTTCTGTCCTAGACCTGCACAACTGTAGACCAGACTGAACTAATTAATGCAGTGTTACTTCTGCACCTGACCTGCCAACCAATTTACCTTGAAATTCTTCTGGTGCACAGAATTCTCTATGTTTAAAGAGTAGAAATGTCACTTTTTATGTAGCAGTTGAATTTGCCTTATGAATGTTAATACAAGTCACCAAAATTATCACAAAATCTCTCTAATGCTTCACATCAAATACCTTTATCTTTTTATCCTGTTATGCTGTCTTTTGAAACAAATATTTTAAACAATGTTTTTTGTCTCCTAAATCTTAAGGCCATCTCTTTTTAGAGATAAATGAAATTTGTGAGGAACAGAGAGGTATAAGCTAGAAACACATGAGATAAAACTATAGACAAATGATAGAAATAGCCTTATTTCAGGAAGAGAATGACAGTGTGAAATTACTCTTCTGAGAATGGCACTCCCTGCATTATACAGAGGAAAATGAATGTATTTCATTTCCAGGGATGAAAGGTTATTTAACGGCAAACTTATTCTTGGATATCATCATAAACCCTGAATCCCTGGTGTATGTTCCATATGAGGACTACAACTAATGTTGATGATGTTTTTATTAAAAAAAAATACGCTCTCAATAGGCTTAAAATCTTTAACCAAAAGAAAGACTTAAGAAATGAAATTGGTAACTGGTTTTTTTGGACTGCATTTTTATATTAAATTTCATTACAGATTCAAATTTTTAAAATCCATATCACTAAATCATCGCATAGAGCAACAGCACCAGTTAGCAACTGGGCACTATTGCCACACTACAATGTAAAATCACATTCCTTCAATATTCCTGTCTGTTGATTATATAGGTTGCTCTGCTTGATACAAAAAGAAATAGAAGGTTCTGGATTTATGTATTTCATATTTAAGTATTTCATCTGACTTGAGATAGAAGAGAGGAAACTTTACCAGCAACAACTAGAGTTTATAAGTAATTCAAAACACTACAGAATATTTTAGGGTGTTTTCTCACTGTAATTTATACTATTTGCCCAAAAGGAATTATGTTACTTGCCCAAAGGTTATAATTAGAAGTTGAAGTAATGCTTTAGAAACTATGTGCTCGTAGGTGGATATCACATAATATTGATATTTCAGTCAGTCCACATAGTCTAATCACTGCTGTTCAGTGGGAAAACAGACAAAAAGAATACCATCTCTTCTTTAAGTCTTAGTCCCTGACCACATGTAAGCTCAACAGAAACATAATTAATGTTACATAAGCTTTTTTCAATCTTTAGCTTCTCTTACATTGATGAAAAGATAGTTTTCATTAATTTCTCTCATTTTTCAAAGTTTGCTAGTAACCATGAATTAGCGTATTGAGCGTGGATGCTTTTCAACATGGTGGGTTGCAGTATTAGACCTAGATATTGGAATAAATTTGTGAAATATTAAGAATTTGGCTTGCTGAGTAGCGTGATCCAGAAGCATGACACTTTAGAGTGTAGAATATTATATTCTTCAGCTACAAATAAGCACAAAACTATTTAAAACTCTTCTAAAAAAAAAACCAACTTGTAATATCTTGGGGCCGATACTAACTTGTGTTATGTCATTTTTTATCAAAAGTAAAATATCAAGAGAGAGTTGATAATAGCTGCTATTATGGTCTTGATCCCAAATGACCTTCCCTCATATTAAGATACAGTTCTAGGATGTTTTAGAAAGTGTTTCAAGTTTTGGTATTAATATTTTACCACATTTTGTTAGAGAAAAGGAAAAAAAAAGTAGCAGTAATTATTTGTTGCATTCCAATAAGCAATAATTTATTTAATATGAAAGCCTGTACTATAGTTTAAGATCAGTTGATGGGACTTCAGTCATGTACTGTAAATTGTACTCTGTCTTCTTTACTTGATCAGCACTTTCAACCTCTATATAGTGTGATATAGGTTG
>VYZP01041518.1:1963-13861 GCA_013400635.1 Hypocryptadius cinnamomeus | reverse complement strand
TGGACATCAGGGGTCTGACACCACAAGTTCTGTCATTCCAGCTCGAATGTAATGACATTGTCCTCTTCTGGAGAATACAGCGAATGCTGGCCATTACAGCAAACACCCTGAGGCAGCAGCTCACCAACACTGAAGGTAAGGCTCACTCAGTGGAAGGGCTTGAAACAAAAAATTATCTCTTTATAAAGAAGTCATCCAATAATCATTTTGCTTAGAGGGGAAATACCCTTTGAAATTTAAAAATCTTTCTCAAAGAATTTCCATTCTTAATGGCCCAAAGAAGGAGCTTCTGTGTTCTGAAGTTTGCTTTTTCTCCTATCAGACTAACAAGTATGGTAATATATATTGTATCTCCAACAAATATCTTCCCAAAATTCTGTCCTTAGGTCATTGAAGTTGCATAAGTGTTGTCACTCACTTTTTTTTTGGTTGCTTTGTTGTTTTGTTTTTTTCCAGTAAGGCGCTTGGAGAAGAATGTGAAGGAAGTGCTTGAAGATTTTGCTGAAGACAATGAAAAGAAGGTGATGCTCCTAACTGGCAAGAGAGTCCAGCTTGCAGAGGATCTCAGTAAGTACCCACTCTACAGTGTTTTGGAATGAGCTTGAAATGAAGCAAATTCTACCAGTATCCTTGAAAATATTCAGTGTGATGTGAGTTGTTCATATGCTGGCATTTAATATCAGATTATTTATTTATTATACAGATATTTATTTAATATACAGATTTTTTCTTAAATATGGTCTACTAATTCTGAGGTGGACATGGGTAGTATAGTGTGATAATATAGTTTACACTAGATGTAACTTCACTTATATAAACATGTTGAAAAAATGTAGTTAAAACAGAGTAATATTTAAAGGAAGATTCCCCTTCCAGAGGGATTACAGTAGTTTAATGCTCTGGGTAGCTCAAAAAGTGCTCAGAAACCATTAGGGTTTTATGATTAATATAATAAGATTTTAAACAGTGAAAGTTTTTAAGGTGGCAGTCCAGGTTGAGGTTGTCTCCTGTTGTCTGCCTGCACAGCCTATAGGGTTTAGACTGACTTTTAGCTGATGGACCTTGTCTTGTACACATACTGTTGTTTTTTTGGCAGCATTCTGTCATTCTGTGAGACTTCCACTTAAACCCCAGCTGTGCACCTGGTCTGGGAGGGGAAAAAACAGTGCTGTGTAAAAGGGAAAAGAAAAAAAACCTAGTGATAAATTAAGTTCCTGTAGTTACATAAATACCTGCATGTTCACATCACACATTCTTCTTAGATCTCTGTTTTGTGTTTGATGTAGAAACTAATTTTTGTCTTGAAATATGACTTGGGATATTTAATTCAGAATAAATGAATATTGCGATCAGTGTTTTTTCTTTCAATTAGCAAAGTAATTAGGTAAGTTCTTATATCCAGGGTTCAGTAGGACAGAGAAGTCTGCAATAGCTGTTAGTTACCTAAGTATGAATCATATTTTTCATATTTTACATCCAAAATGTAATAAAAAGTAAATGTTTTGCTTAAAATAAAGGCAAAATCTAAGTATTTCTATTTAATAATGCTGGTTTGGCTACACTGGAAGTACATAGTGGAAGTATTGTTACTGAAATCCCAGTGAATTGTGTTTGTTTTCCTTTAGAAAAGGTAGTATTTTGGAATTGTGAATAGGAGTTTTGGTGATCTAGGGCAAATTGCCTAGGTTTTCCTGACTGATCTCTGAAACAGGTGCTATGACTGTATAATTTTTATGATAGGTACATAATTTTTTCCAAACATCCTGTGTGGCTTTTGAAATCCTGTATCAGCCTTTATGTAAACAGTCTTTCAGAGTAGGTAGAACATGTTTTACAGCATAAAAGGTTCTCCTACCCTCTGTATATGTTGAGGTAAAACGAGTGGTAGCTACAGAGTAGGATGCAGACTTTCATTGAGGAAGTTCTCTTTTTCAAGCAGTGCTGCTTGCTTTATTGCTGTGATGCTGGATGCTGATTTTTTGGGCTTTTTTCCTGCACAAACACTGGTATAGAGTGAACCTTGGTGGTTTTGGTTTATCCTCAAGGATTCCATATTTTAAACAAAATTAAAAGACCCTAACATGCCCATGATGTTTAAATTAATGTTTCTTTATTTTGCACTGAAATTGACTTAGAATTTTTGTATTTTCAACTTTGCTTTTCCCCAGCCTCAGTAATAGGCTCCCATTTCAAAGCAGTGGCAGCTGAGGTCATTATTTTGTAAACTAAGACCAGACCTATAGGAGCAGCCTGTGTGTGTTCATAACCTGAGGTGTCAGTGCACTGGTATAAATGCTTGAAGTGTATGGTTTGCATTTCATAAATTACTGTGTAGCAAAAACATGTCACCGCACTGTATTTCTTTAAATTCAGGAGGTCATAGACCCCCCCACGTTATTCTAAAGAAATAATTGTTACTCAGTACAAAACAATGTATGATGACATGTTCTGCTTTATTGTACCTGTGGGAAGATTTTAAAACTACCACTGCTTAGCTCTGTACTCAGATCAGCTGTGTTCTTTCTGCATGCTTTTATTGCTAAGTGATTTTTATGGGAATATGACTGGAAAAGGGGGTTTCTTTGCATTTCCCTTGGTGAATAACATGCTTTTCTATGGTGCAGAGGGTTTTTTATACCCCTGAGATAGATTTTGATAGCATAGAGCATTGAACTCTCAGATGGCTGTAGTTCCATTCTAGTAGCACTTAGTAAAGTTCAGGACTCTCCTAAAGGAGAATCCTGACACTTGTGACACACGTTCATAAAGTATTGGTATTTTAGTTAGGAAGAGAAGTGATCTCCTGAATCACAAAGTCCAGTCTCTCTATTCCATGCAGCTGTGTTTATATAACGCATCTGATTCGAATATCTTGAGCTCTGTCTCCAAATCAGTTACTTGTTGGGGCTCACTATTGACACTGAAAACATGTTCCAGGATGTCATTCTTGTGGTTACAAATAGACTTCTAATTTCCAGTCTAAATTTGTAAATATGGGCTGGGATTCACTTCCTGATTAGAAACTCTACTTGAAAATGTAAATTATTTATATACCTGAGATTGGGATGACTGCTCTTGATGCTGATTATATGGGAACACTGTCTCACTGCTGTTTTATCAGTCTTTTAATGCTAAAGCACTGAAAGTGTTTTATTGTTTATTCAGGATACTGGTTAATGGCTATTACTAACATGGGTGACTGAGTGTCATGATGAGAGTTCACACAGGACTCAAAACTTACTGAGCAGGTTTTTTTGTCTGTGTTCTACAGCCTTGAATGATACTTTAATCCTATACAAGAATATTCCTTATCTGACATTTATGCCCTGAATCTTGCTGCTTCTCACTGTTCATATCTCAAGTTTTATTCTAGGTATTTTAAAGAGTGTAAACAGATCTTTGAAACAAATTATTAATTTTTTAATATACTGAAGGTTGCTTTTTCTTCAAAAATACACTTTAAATGTAACATAAATGTAGTCCTTAACATAAGTATTGTCATGGTACTTGTACCAGTGAATGGTTACTAAGTTTATGGAAATAAAGAAGCCCTAGAATTAGAGTCCTTTGGGAAGAAAGGATCATGAGGTGCAAAAAGGGGCAGAGGAGAATATGAATAGCTGAATTGGGAAAATTGACTCAAAAAATGTCCTAAAATGGAATCACTCTATAAGAATGCTTGTAGTGAAAGATACACCTGTGGTTGATGTGTCCCAGAGTTCTGACCCTGGCAGTGAGCAGGCGTGGGAACAGCATAAGCATACAGTAGTACTTGCCTGTTGTGCTCTCACAGCAGCCCACAATCCATGGTTCCAAGATTTCCTAATCCTGAGGTAATATCTTTGTGATTAATAGGCATTCATGGAGGTTTTTTTTTTTTCCTCCTGTGAATTTCTCTAATTGCTTTTTGAACTCATGTAAACTTTGGCATCTGCAACATCCTGTGGCAATTAGTTCCAGGGTTCAACTGCACATTGTGAGAAAAAGTACTTCCTTTTGTTTGTTTCTGAGCCACCTGCCAGTTTCATTTGGTTCTCCTTAATTCTTGCACTGTGAAAAACATTCAGTAATCTTTTTTTTTTCATTTTTGTGCCATTCATGACTTCACAGATGTGTACACTACCTGCACTTGATGTTCTTTTTTTTTACTTAAAAAGTTCTCATGGTGTAGCTGCTCTTTGCATGGACATTGTTTCCTGGTTTCAGTCAGCCTTGCCACTCTTCTCCTCTTTCTTAGTTCCACTAAACCCTTTTTGAGGTGAAAGAGCAGACCTTGCACAAAATATTTGAAATGTACCTACGTTATGGATAACACCTGTGTTATGATGCTTTCTGGGTTTGATTTTATTACTTTTTACACTACTTCCTTGTAGTCTATATCCTCTTTTGCCAGTTACTGAACACTGAGCTGATGCTGCAGTGGTCTATCTGCTACAACTCCCAAGTTCTTGTGTGAAAAGTTACAGCCATGATATTTTCCTTTTCTTGTCATGTTTTAAACTGTAGGTACAGTTGAGATATATTTATTGGTTTTTTATTATGAGGATTCAGAAACAAGAGTAATTTGCTATCTGTCTCTTACATGCCTAACTGGGTACTGTAGGCTTATTGAACAGTTGATAGGAACCTGTTTTAATGGAGTTGTTCACAACTCCCTCACAATTCTGGGACATTATTTTTATTGAAGTTCTTCACCAAAGTTATCTGCCATTTGGGGAACACAGCCCTGACTTGGATAGCTTCACCAGAAACATGAGGAATTACATTTACTTTCCAGTTGGCACTTGCATCTTGATTGTGCTCATTGCTGATGGACAAAATACTTTGACTTGAAATTTATATTTCACACAACGAAGTATTTGCTTAGCTATATCAGTATCTTAAATATGCTGTGTTCCATAAGAAGTAAAATGGGATAGAAGGAGCTAAGATACAATGGTAAACATTAACATTTTAAAGGAAGACTTTCACAGAAAAGCATCTTGGCAAGACTGCCCTGTTTGTATTGCAGACTTTAAGGCACTGCTTTGGGCTGGAGGGAAAATCTAATGGTGGCAAGTCAGTCCCTTCAAATTCCTGCAGCTGTTACACACAAGTGTGTGCACCTCTACACAAATCTTTTCCACTTGCTCTTTTTTTAAAATATTAATTACTCTTTATTCCTACAGTACCTTTGAAATGGATGTGTCAATATATATCCTTTAATTTTATCAGTGAACATTTGCAGTATTTGCAAGTTTCTACTGTTTTCTCCAGTAATTGTGTTTAACTTTCCAGAGTGAATGATATTGAATATTTGTGCAGGCTGCCTCTGAAGTTACTGAAGGTTTTAAATGTTCGTGTATTTCAAAGTGGCAGCTTGGTTGGTTATTTATAAGAGACAATTATTTGAAGTCACACCTTCCCTAGAACTGTATTAATTATGTTCTTCAGTATTGGGCAATACTTTTTTTTAAAGGAAAATAATACCTATGTGAAAGACTTCAATTTCAACATGAATAATGTATTTTCTGCTGTTTTATTTTTAACACAAATGACAGACTAGTAATTTCGGCAGAAATACCTGATAAGATGTGGATAAATCATACCTTTCTGTAGACTATTTATAACATGGTAATTGCTGAAAACGTTGAGTTCCCAGTAAAACACTTGGGAGAAGTAGCTCACGGTTGCAGGGTCTCTCAGTGCCGGCCGTGCTGTGTGTCCCGGCGGTGCCGGGGCCGAGCGCGCGGTGGCGCTGAGCGGCCGCGGAGGGAGCGCGGGGCTCCTCCCGGGGCTCCTCCCGGGGCTCCCCTCCCGCCGCCGGCAGGAAGATGTTTTTGTCTGTCCCTGTCCCTCTTGTTTTCCACTCCCCCTTGGCGTTTTCTGGTTTGTTTGTGTGACATGTAATTTATGAAGATTGTAAAGGACGGTCATTTTTTTTTCTCAGCTGCACATTTCTGGTTAGCAACTGCATGGAAAGTACTAGTTGAGTAAGCTTTATTAAGAAAAGACTGTTAGGAATTGAATCCTCTAATCATTTCAGAAAGGAGGTGGATCTTCCAGTGTCTTATCCTAAAGCTAAGTGCCATCTCTCCCTATTGCAGTAGCACCTAAAGCCGGCTAGGTGGTGCACACAGATGTTGACTGCTTCAGGTGAATCCAAGCTTCAGGCAGGCAGCAGGAGCCTTGCCATTCACTTCCCTCGAGTTGAAATCTCACAGACGCAAACAAAATACATATGTCCTATCTTCATTTATTTCTTCTCCTTTTAGTCCCTTTGGACAGCAAAACTATCAATGTTGCAAAGCCATAGGATAAACAAAACATAGTACATACAAAGCATCTTTCCTTGGTCAGCATACTATTCATCCAATATCCTGTGTCCTCAGAAGTTGGAAAAGAAAACCCAGTTCTTCACCAAATTATAAGTAAAACCATGTGCATGGGAGAGTCATTGGCAGGAGGTGGGAATGCCTGTGGAAACTTGATTCTGAAATTGCTAGGAATGAATGTGGATGGATCAGCCTCTAAGTTCATTTGTCAGTAATGTTGACACCTGTACAGGTGTCGTGAGCTAGCTGAGACTTTGTTCTGCACAAAAGCTTTTTGAAACATTTGAGGAGTAAGCCCTCACATGAAGAAAATACAGCTTAGGGCCATTTGTTTCAATTCTGTCATACGTCTGTAAGCTATGAAATGTAATAGTTTTCAGAACTTAATTATTTTCTTGTAAAGACTAAAACATATAAAAACTAAGCAAATCAGAGTTACAGTAAAATACTTCCAAGTTTTATATCTAAAGTCATTGCTTTGCAGTCACAGCATTACATTTTTTATTTACTTTTTCTCTTGTTGAATGTAAGCCATTTGCCAACTTGGAGCATGAATGATTTAATATGATATAGTCATATAAAAAACTTGCCATTTTAATGGAATTAGAAAGGTAAGGTTGGCACTTCCACATGCAAGTTGCTGACTCAGGACCTGAAGTTCCTGTGATTTGGCTAAGCTGAGTGGGTTCTGTTGTGTCTGTTCTGTGTAACAAACTGGTTTTAATCCAAGTGAGTCCCCTTTTTTGTTATGCATTTATTCAAAGTTGGGGATAAAGTCTGTGAAGAGTACTTTGCATATAATTACTTGCTGCATAGTTACATTTTTTCTTTCATTGCTGTTAGCTGTAGAACAAAAATGTTGTGTGAAAGTAATCCTATACTGTGGTCATTACTGTAGCCTAATTAAATTTCAGTTCCTTCAGATGACTGCCAATCGTGTTTTGATTTGACCTCTATCCTTCATGACATTGTTGATTACATGTGCTCCTTAAAATCAGGCTTTGACTTGGCTTTCTAAAGCCTTTGCTTCCATTTGCTCTTCTGTTATGAGCTTTAACTTTTTTTTAAAAAGGTCACAGTGTTTCATAGGGGCAAAGCTCAGCTGTAGGGGGAAAGATCTCTCAAATAAGCAGATCATAGGTAATTTTCCTGTAGAAACTAGAGGCAGACAAAACAGCTCAAAAGGCAGTGGTTAGTAGTTCTTAAATCAGAACCAGTGTGGTTTTCAGCGTTTACAAGATACAGAAAAAAAGTATCATTTTCAAGATATTTGAATGTAGTGCCCAAATGTCACCCCTGCTGTCCAAAGACATATAGGAAAGAGGAAAGCATCTTAGGAAATGTAAATGGAGGAGTAATTTTATTAGAATCTGATTAATTAGGGTTATTTTGTGCTCTTATTTCTTTCACAGTGCCTAAATATTGGAGTTTTAGAAGCTACTTTAGTAAAAATATGGTTACTTGGTAGTTGTAAGACAATTCCAGAGGTGTCAGCAGTCTCGTTTTGATCTCATTCTCCTTTCACCTGGTCATAGCAGTGAACCTTCATCTCATCCTGGGTTGGCAGAACATTACACCACGGAGATGGTGTGGCGTTCTACCCAGAGAGATGCACAGCAGCCATTTTCCTCTGGGAATCCCCAAACAGATCTCCATCTTCTGTGAAGCATGTGCAGGGAGCTGCTGTCTTCACAGTCTCCTGCCAGCAGCTTCCCTGAGGACATTGGTATGGCCTGTGTCTTATCAGGGGCTGCTTGTCATTTAGAGCACATTCGTTTCTGCCCAAATCTCAATCAGTCACAAAGTGTGGGCTGTCTGTTTCTTAACGAGTTCAGGCTTGTGCTGGTGTCACCAGTGTGCTGGTGTCACCAGTGTGCTGGTGGCAGCATGACTCCTGTGCTCCCTTTGAACTCTGTAGAGGTCCTGGTGCTCTGTGATGCAGGAACTTGGGGGACAGTGTGCTTGGAATCAGTCTGTATGGTCGTGTCTTTGATTTCCCCTAAGTTTGAACCAAAGAAATATCTCACAGTAGACTTGCAAACTTCCTGTTAGGATGCAAATTAATTATTTTTGTATGACTGTCATGTTTTTAATTCCCTGTAGATAGTTTAAGAAATTCACCCAAGCCAAGTGTACTTTGATGTGAAAGACACTGGTTAAATGTTCAGATTCAGTTTTGGTTTTTTTCTCTTGAGTTTTGGGGCAGCAGCATGAAACTAATGAATTAAAACCAGAAGAATGTGTAGGATGGTCTGTGTGTCAAAGTGCAGATAAGGTAGTTCCTGCTTTCTGTCATGGCAGAAAGTGCTTTAGAAAGCTGCATCTTCTCACAGAGGGAAGTAATCCTCAAGGGAGAACATACATCACTTGCAGACATCCTGTGATGGAGTGATGGTTTACTTAACTTAAGAATCCCAGATGACCAAAGCCTGTCTGCTGTGATTTCTTAGTTATTGATGAAGAGTTAGGCACTGATGTCCAGGTCCTAAAACGGATCCTTACAAAGTTCACCACATTTGTCAATGACTAAAAGAAGCCTATCATTTAAAGTTGACATTGAAAAATAGTGATAAACTGCTACATGAATAATGACATGTTTAATGCCTATTAATCTTTCTCTAGACCCATGTCTCTTGTACTTGAGGGTCATTGTGGTATTGTCTGCTGAATTTATTTTTTTCCTAAAATTTTCTGAATGATGCAAGGATCAAAACATCTAATTGGATGCTATTTTCTCTCTAGTACTGGTTCCTTGTGAGGATACTTATTAATCAAAATTTAAGTGCTTATCATGGAGAGATTAACTTATCATGAAGAGATTTACTATTGGTATAAATTACAGGCTTGTAAATGGACCAATATATGCTTTTGTTCTAAAGTAGTATGGAGCTGTGGAATGTAACGTTCCCATTTCCAAAAGCTGGAGAGGTCAGTGTCGTGTATGTTGCACATTGTCAATTGTAGTAGACTCCACTTTGCCCATAGGAATGATAGCAAAGAAAATATAATAGAACCATTTGGATATGGTGACTTAAATTTCTGATTATTAAACGTTATGATCTAAAAATTCATCTAATCACCATTTCATTTTCTGCCATGTTCTAGAGACACTTTAACTTAAATAGTCCTGATGGCATATTACTTCATTATCTAACTAATTACTGAGCATGCTTTCTTTTGGGTAGAGAAACAGCATATATCAGTTATTTTCTATGTCTTTATGTCTTTACAATTTTATAGCCTTAAGCTTACAGTAGCCTTTAAATAAGTAGTTTATCTTCATCACTAGATATATCCTTTCTGCATAAGGAAAAGTTTATATTTTGTTACATCACTGGATGAATCATTGGGTAGTATTTCTGATTTGCCTCTATGCTTTTCACTATTTGCACACAAAATAATGAGTATCACCACATTCTGATTCATTCTAGTTTAACAGTTTTGATTTGGAAATTCAATCTTCTGTAGGTCTGATTCAAAGTATGAGATTGTTTTATAAGGTTGCCTTGTCATTCTGCTACTATGCTCTTTCCAGCTGTGCAGTGAGAAACACAGCTATGTTCTGTTGAAACACTGAGTTAATAGAGCAGTTTTAATTAAAAGATCTGAGATGGAGACAGGGGACTGAAAGATGCCCAAGTCCTACCTTGATATTGCAGACCTTGTGACTCTCATAAACTTGCAACTTAATACAGGGTAATGATCACTGGTACATTAGGCTAACCTCAATGACAGTGTAGAAATAGTTTGTGACCTCACATCACAGATTGGTAATATTTTGTTTCCTTCTGTAGACAAGCAGGATTTCCATGAGCATGAATAGCTCATGGAAATGTCTGTTGTATAAAGTCAGTACTCTACATAATTTTCAGTTTTGCTTTAGCCCCATAGCTCAGTCCTGAAATGCTCTGTAAGAGACAGGATTTCATGCTTACCAGCCTGAGGAGCCCCAGGGATTGCTCCAAGAAGCTCAGCCAGCTCCTGTTCTGTTCCACCAAAGAGGGGGCAAACGTGTGGCCAAAACTGTTTTTTTAAACTGAGAGCTCTCGCCAATGAATCTGGAGCAGGTATAGATCAAGACATTGATTAGTAATCTACTAATTCAACAGCACAATACACAGTTCCCATTTCTGGGGCTGAAGATCATTGTTAGTAATGCTAAAATATTGTTGCAGTGCTTAGTAGCTTGCGAAAATAGCTGAAGTGTTTCCAGACAAGCTGTCTTCTGCTGCTGCCTGGTTATCTTTAGTGTGAAATAAAGGTAATACTGTTTCATACAGGCAGCTGACAGCTTTGTTCAGGTGTGCTATGAAGGGATTAATAATTTATATGATAATAATACTTGCAACAAAGTAACTTCAGTGATGGCAGCTGTGACTTGGCGTTTTTTTCTGTCTAAGATTTCTTTCTTGATTTTATTATGTTTCTACATCAGGCTAAATATTCAACTTGGAGGTGGTCTGTTCCTGTTTAAGAGGTGCATTTGCCTACAACAGGGAAGACAAAACTGTATCTTTGTAGGAAACAGGCTCCTTGATGTTTTCTGCTGTTATGGCCATGCAAAAGGAGATCAAACTGGATGTAAATTCAAATGTCCTGATAGATTGCAACACATATAAAAAACATAACATTAAAGAACAGCTACTACCATGTAGCATCAGTTGGCACCTTCATTCAGTCTAACTACTGGTAACTAATGACCATGCCAGCTACATTCTGCAAGCTTGCATTTTAAAGGCTCTATATTCTTAATGATTCCTGGATTTACTGTATGAACTATTATAAATTCCATTTAAACTTTTCAGGATTCTGCAGTGCTTTTATTACACTAATGAGCTAATTGTTTAAGAATCATTCACATGATTCATCCTCCTGCTCAGCCTTTTTTAAAAAAAACTTTTAGCTGCTGAAACTCTCTTGACAAACAATATTTATAGCAGTTTGACAGCAGGATGAAGAACAGCGTTTGTCTTTGTAACAGCTTAAAGAAAAGACCTTTCCAGCACCCAGCCATGCAGTTACAATCTTGACCTCTTTCTTTTGCTGGGAACATACATACAGCATACAAGCAGCACCTCCCATGTGTTTTCTTGACCCTTTGACTGTCCATTCACTTCCCATCTGTTTTGCAGCCTTAAAGGAACAGAGGGGGCCCTCTACTTATAAATCTGTCTTCCCAGCTGACAAATTATGTTCTGTCTCTTTAAGGGCAGCCTGGGTGGTTTTGCCTTTTTTTTTCTTCTTCCCCCTTAAAACTTTAGCTTTCCTCTCAGTCTTATCCAGAGGAAAATATGGTATGTGAACAAGAGGAAACTGGCAAAAAATGTGATAGGTTGTTTCAAAGGATTTTCTAAAATTCAGCGGGACATGACCTTGCAGTGATCAGGGAATTANAGGGGGAAAAAAAAAAAAAAAAAAGGGAAGGGGAGAACTCAAATCTAAACACAATCCAGAGCAAAAGGAGCAACAACCATGAGCTTTCAGTATCAAAGCCATGTAAACATGAGTTGGAGATAAAAGTCACTTTAATGTATAACAGGAGGGTGAGGATTTATTATAAGATATTAACACATTTTTGTGGTAT
>VYZP01041508.1:0-12784 GCA_013400635.1 Hypocryptadius cinnamomeus | reverse complement strand
GAGAATGCCCTTGATTTCATTGTCCAGATCATTATTAAAAGTATTACAGAAGAACTGGGTTGTTAAAAGGCCATAAAAATAAATTGTCCCACCAAACATGTCCTGAAAAGAAACAGCAATCCAGTACAAGATGAGGAACTGGTTCAAGCTAAACCTCTCCAGCTATTTAATTGATAGATCCTGACAAGGTAGATTGGCTTAGAAAGTGTGACTCATGATACACTCCTTGAAAACAAGATAATTAGAGAAAACAAAGAAATGTAGACTATATTGGTAAGCATCTATGGACCAAAATACATGTGAACGTGTATGAATGCTTGCATGTGTTGAACAATTGCAATTATAAAGAAATGCAGCTTCAGAGTATTAGAAATTAAAAAAAGGAAAGATGAAAAAAACCTATGACTCCATCTTTTCCCATCAATTTGGAAACTTAAATGGCATGTTGCTACTTTTAATAAAACTTTTGTTAAGCAAAGGCAGTATAGAAGCATCATGAAAGGCAATATGCTACCTAATTTACATGCAAACTCTTCAAAAGCTGCTGAGAAGTGAAGTACTATATATTTCATATATTCTTAACTGCAAAACCAGAATTAGTTCCTGACAACAGCATGCATTTTTGATCAACAATATAAGTTAGCAACCTGCTGATACCTTGTTTCTCTCCACCTTATACCCATTATCCACTACCCATGAACAACTTATTTTTTCAGTAAATCCAATTACTTTGTAATATCTGTGTTTACCATTTTCTTGCTGCAGGGACAAATCAGAATAATTCCTGTTAAAAATTTTGTTTTATTACATATCCAGTCATTCCAATAGAAAATGAGATAAAATAGTACTGAATATGTAAGGTAAAAATTAACAGAAGGCAAAAAACCCATCGGTTCTCCTCAACATGTTTTTATAGGCAAAAATAAAACTTTTAATAGTTTCTCAGGTAACGATATTCTGAGTAACAGTACTTGTTCCATTTCTTCATATACTTAGAAGTTCTTCATGAACTTATGTGAGTATTTCATCTGTAATATTAATGCACCTCGCAATTGCTAATGCACTTATCTCCACAAACCAGTAATTATTAAGTTTTAAACCATAGCTGGGTTCAATGATTTTCAGGATGGTGTTGGCACGTAATTCAGATACCTCTTTTTAACCCATCTGGTAACTACCCTAACATGTTTTCCTGTATGTATCACAACAGAATCCTACAGCAATGTTAAAAGAGTAATATTTAAAAGCCTGAGGCATCCCTATGAAAATCAGTGCAAAGATTTACTGACCTGTTTGGAAGCTACTTGTAATTTTACTATTTGGTATACTGGGTTTTGCATTTTTTTAACTTTTTACCACTTGCAACTATTTACCACTGAACTTGTCAAGTTTTTGCCCATGAAAAGATTGTAACAATGCTCAGTGATCACAAACTATTCAGTAGCAAAAATAGGTTTGTAGTCTCATAAACGCAATTTAGACCAACTGGCCATTGGACATTAACAAGAAAGAAATACGTCGACTGTGAAAAATATATAGAGCAAGTATATGGCTGCTTAAGATTCCTTTAAAATGTATTGCATTAAAATTATACAATAAAGAATTTTGAGTATTATTTTGCATTTTTCAGACATTTTATACTTCACAGAAAGTAGCTCCATATATGCTATTTTCCACTTATCATCTTCTACTACAAATCAAATATGAAACTCAATTCTCTTTGAAAACCTCCATACCTCATTGTCAATATTCTACATTAGATCTTTCTCTGGGGCTTTCTAACGGAACATCAGTTGCCTTGGTTAAGTCTTCTCACAAACTGAAGAAATAACCTCATGAAAGTACCAAATTAATTAATTAAGCTTTTTTCATATAATTAGTTATTTCATCAACCATAATTTCTGGAGTTTTATAATGGTCATCTCAATTCAAGGAGTTTATTGATAAATTTACAAACTTTTTCAATTTACTATGTTGTTCAAAAACATCAAAATGTACAATTTTTACTCTACTGAACACATATAAAATATAGATATGCATGAGAAATATCTATAGCCAGTAGTATACTCCTTGGGATATTATATCCTTGGGATAATAGCAGCCCATTGGGTAAAAGTATACTCCTTGGGATATTATATCCTTGGGATAATAGCAGCCCATTGGGTAAAAGTATCTGCAGTGCAGCAGAATTAAGTAAAGGTGATAGGTTAGAAAAACAAAATAAACTTTGTGACAACTTTCCACCGAATTAGAATGTTATATATTACCTTGTAAAGAAGAAGCTTGTGACTATCTTGAGCTATGGCCAACTGTTTGCTCCTCTAAAATCTCACAGCCTTTGAAGCTGATGTTTATCTGAGTAATAAATTGCTTCTAGCCCGACAGTAGTCCCATCCCTTCATTAAAGCATTGATAATAGCATTGAAAACATACAAGGTAAGTAACAATGTATTGAATGGAAATACATTATGTCTCATTATCCACTCAGAAATGCAAAGGGATAACCATGGAAATTCAACATATAAAATAGATAGAAAAAAATTTTTGAGCAGTGCATAATTACATCTACAGCTGCATTTTAACATTGAACTCAAGAGTAAGAAAAAGAAAAACTCAGAAGCTTGTTTTTTGGTTGGGTTTTTTTTGGTTGTTTTACTGTAGCAAACAATTGCCTATTGCAATAGATTATCCATTTTATGATAGCTGCTTAATTTACAGTTGGACAGATAAAGTTCTATGATTAATGCTTAGAACAGAGAGGGAAAATATACAACATATTGAAATAAAAGAATCACTAGCAATTACTGCTTTCATAACACACAACAATAAATCCCTTAACTAGATCTTGTTTAGATAAGATTGGAACAAAATCCTCATTTAAATTTGAAAGCTAAGGGGTTAAAGAAATATAAAATAGCAAATTAAATCAGTTATTTTCTTTTGAGATCAATCATAAAATGTAAACTGTTTCTAAATAAATAGGCGCTTAAATTTCTTTAAAACAATAGTGGTTGACTCCTTCAGCTTTCTCTTATATGCTTTCTCAAACCGTGTGCCCAAAATCAAAGACAAAGACTGCTGATTAAGTAATCATGTTATTCATGACATATAAATTAATCACCAATTGTTAATGCTTCTAAAATGAAACTAAACAGTGTAATTGACGCTTTTCAAATACTAGAAACTTCATGCTTTGTGGAACAATTGTTTACTAATTTGGGATTCAAGATAGATTGGTACATGTGAACATTTTAAAATCTGTTTTGTTCCTTATTTAAGAGGTCTGTAGTAACTAAAAAAGAAACAGATCTGAAAATTTTGACAACTAATGACAACTACTTCAATTACCAAGAATTTATTTTCTGTAGGAACATGCATTTTTAACTGAATTTTTTTCATCTCCAAATGAAAAACAGTTCTTGAACTAGATATGGTGTTCTATGCAAAGCACCTTTGCTTATATTTATTTCCTCATGGCAAAGTGTCCACCACAATTTCTTTTGTGTTTCCAGCAGACAAAACATGAACTGCAACATGTGACAGCAAATCAGTTTTCTTAAAAGTGCTAGCTTTTCACTATCCACTTCAGATTATTCTGATTTTTCATAAAGTATTTTAACAGAACATTAAAATTCTTCCTGCCAAAACCCATGATTGTAATGTTAGCAGACACTAAGCTAAAGAGGTTCACTCAGGATATGAGAAGTAGGACATGCTCCAGCTTGCATTAGGGTGAATGAGTAAATGCTTATTGATTGTAATAAACTGGCCAAGTCCCCTCACTGGGTTGACATTCATATTTCCCATCTCACAAGAAGCTTATTGATAAAATTTTGTATGTCTAAACATTTTTTTTCCTGTGACTGCTCAGTCCTCTGAATTAGTTGTTCATTTTACAATTTCTGGTTTACTTCTGCTGATCTTCTCAGAATTTTAGAAAGTAAGATTAATCCTAAAAATTTTGTTTCACTTGACATATGCTAAAAAGCAGCTCCTTACCTAATAACTAACACATGGCATTCTTGGCAGGTCAATGGATTTGCCAGTGTAGAACAATCATAATCAAACTGTAAGAAGAAAACTTGTAAATACCAAGTGCTTAAGTATGAGACATCCTTCTAAATGGCAAGGGAATATCTATTACTTGTCAGACATACTGTGTATCACTACAATTCCATATGGAAGCCGATTTCCTGACAAATAAAGCTACTCCTATGTGTTAGAAACATTTCTACCAAAGGATCAGATTCAATGAGGTGCCCACACTTGGATTCTGTTTAAGCACAGAAATCAATAAATGCAACAGACCGATCGTGTGTTTGAAGTTTATCATGCAGTTAAGCACTTTAGGAAAACAGAACATGAGTTTAGAAACATAAACAAGATTTCTTAGGACCTTTGCAGGAAAGCAATTCACCTACACAAGAATTAAAGTTGACAGCAAGAGTTTCCACAGACAAATAAACAAGCTGACAATAACCTGAAGCACTAGTGTTGCTGATTTTCAGCCACACTGTCACAGTAGAGGAAAAAAACAAACAAAAAACTACTCATGTTTTTGTAAGGATTAAAGGTTCCAACACTAGAAAAAACAACTAAAACCTTACCACTGCTATCTCTTTCTCTTCATCACATTCCCTGCTAAAATAATTAATCAAGCAATCTAGAAACTCAAAAGGTATTAAACAGATATAACAACTCTAATATAGTAGATAAAAAAGGAAGACAGTGTATTTCTTAGCATTCAAGTAAGAAAAATGTTATTTCTTTATGTCTGAAAATATCAACCCATTAAAGAATTCAGAGATCCAAATACACTGGATTTATTGATATAACAAATAAACTAATCCAGCAATAACCAACTGAGTAAGCAACTGTGTATCATTCAAGACTACTAAAGATATAAAGAAAAAAAAAGAAGATAAGGTTTGTTAGCTTTGCTATCCAAAAGCACAGAAGGAAGAATGTGCTCGTGGACAAAAGGTCCACCCAAACAAAGATTTTAATAGTCCAGTGGAAAAATAACAATTCATGTTAAAGGATGAAGTAACCACTATCCAACATTAAAACAAATTTCACTGCACAAAGGTTTATGTGAAAAAGTCTATTAAAACAGACCCTGTGAAGACAGAGAAAATATGAAGGTCATGGCACCAAGCAGTATTTTTATCATCATAAAATGCCAGCAAACAAAGCACAAGCCCAAAGCACTCTGGTAATAGAAGATGAAATCCAAGAATTTTTGAAGCAATGAATTAAGCCTGAACAATTCAGGTCACTCACCTTTTCAAATTTTTCATTTTCAAAAATAATCCACAAAAGTATTGACTGCTTCAAGCCCAGAAACTTAGCAAAGTTTTACCAATAGAAAACAAAATCAACAGCCTGAAAAATGCCTCAGTTTAAGAATAGTGGTATAGGTGATATTTAGAGAAAAATCAATTATAACACATTTTTCACACAATCTGTATTTTGAAGGATCTTTCTGAATGTTGCAAACAAAAACAGGCACGTAAAAATTTAAAATTTACATGCAACCTGAGAAAAAATTTTCCTTAATCTTCATTTGAATAAATGATCCCTGCTTGAAATACTTGAAATAATAAAAACCACTGTGTAAAAAAAAGAGAAAAAAAACAACCACTAGAGTAAGAAGTGTACTTTTTTTTATCTGTCAGTCAAGACCTGACTGGTCTCTGATGCCAGACAGGGTATGATGCTGCTTCAGTCTCTGTGTGGCTCCTGGGAATCAGCTGTTAGGCAGATTTTCCAGATTTGCACTATCTTTAGTGTAGGTATCAGGCCAAAGAAATGTTAAACAGGTGGTCAAAAATAAACTATTCTGTTTCAGATTTTTGTTGCTTGTTTCCCATAAGCAAGTTTCTCAAGTGAGTAAAGCCACACAAACCTTTCAGAGAAAAAGAATGTCTTTCTTCTTCCAAGTCAAATTTTGCTTATGACAGAACTGGGAAATGGTGCTGCAATTACCCCATCCCTCTCCTTTACCTCTCAGGCAATTGTGTTTCTCTGCACTAATTCTTCCTTGAACACAAGCGTACCCTTCAGGGGAAGAAATTACTTGACCAACTGTTTGACTTATTCCAGAAGAGACTGCTTTCACATCGGAAATGGTCGAGGTTGAATTTGCAGCCCATGAAGTCTATTAAACCACGACTTGTGTAGGAGGTGCCAGGGTACAGCAGCAGCAGCGGAAACTGCAGCAGCTCCGCGAGGGGAGGCCGGAGCTGCCCCAGCCGGACACAGCCGGTTCCAGCCGGACACAGCCGGATCCAGCGGGATCCACAGCAAGGCATGACTGAGACATGGCCAGGGCGGGGGCACCGCAGAGAAATGTGGGTAAAGAAGGGCAGAACATGGAAATGGTGGTGAGGAGTGTGGGGGAAGAAAGCATGAGAACAAGGGAGAAGAAGAGGAGAGTGAGGGCTTGCTGAAGGAGCAGACATCCCCCTGCAGCCTGAGGAGAGCATTACAAGGATCACCACAGAGCAGATGCCAATACTGCAATACCTGGAGACCCTCTCTGCTGGAACAAGCGGGTGTTTCCCAAAGGAACTGAAGCTTGGAGAGGGCTCATGCAGGAGCAGCCTTACCCCAAAGGACTGCAGCCTCTGGGGAGAAGAGAGGAGCAGCAGAGTGGCTGCTCGGGGCTGACCACATAGCTGTATCGAGCTTTGTCTCCCCAAAACCAAAATTATAAAAAAAAAAAAAATCTTACTTGTTACAACCCTTGACTGTGAAAATTGTAAAGATTAGTCATAATATTTAACTTTATGAAGAACCAATATCCATTAGCTATTGTTTCATAGAACTGTCCCATTTATTGCATAATACTTGTCCTTTTAAAAAGCTGGTTTTTTCTTACACTGCTGTAAAATATCATACTGTTTCCTGGAAAGAGAAAAAACTTTTCCTTGTCTGTGTGGGTATGGGGAATATTGTTCTTGCCACTTTATCCCTTTAGGTAGAATCCCTTCATGCTGTATATATCGTGTCAAATATTAACCAGTGTAAGGACCAAAAAAAAAAAAAATCAACAAAAACCTCCCCACATGTACATACACACTGCAACCTTTCAATTTATATCACGAACAGGGAAGTTTTAGACCAAGATCCAAAAAAAGTAAGGCCTCGGAGTGGAGCCTGTGTGCAACAACATAACTTCTCAAGCATCCGTTACACACAGAAAGCTTTTATTTGGTGTCAGCAACCTTGGCATTCCAACAGGACACTGCCTTTCCAGTCTCTGTTCAACATGTATCCACAGTCAAAAGATTATTCTTAATAGATGTCACTGATATTCATTAGACATCTTCACTTATGAAATAGTGCTTAGGTAGCTTATACTTAAAGTTAAGTACTTGAAAGGTGAGTATAGCTCCCAAAATTTAGACAAGATCCCATTTGTGTGTGTAACCTTCTAACTGAACAGAAGAAATAATCTATTTCTCTTTTAGAGCATTATTATATTACTGCACAATGGTGGAATTGTTGTATGGTTAAATACAGAGCTAAATAGAAGAGTACATGGACAGAAGATGCATTTCCTGATGAGAAGCGAGGGGGGCACAACAGCACTCCCCAAAGTTGCCTAAGAGGGCACTGTATCAAACCAGACAGCACACTGGATTTTATTAAGCAGAACCATGTTTTTTACTCATAAAATAGCTCATGCACAAATTGATCACATTGGTATTTACTGTGTCCAGTAAGTAGTGTCACTGAATGGTCTAAAGCATCTTTAAGGATATATCCTTAGCCAAGCTATGGATGAAGTGTAAAAGTGTTATGTGTGCAAGCAGTTTCCTGACAATGGAAAACAACACTAAGGTTCTGAAAACATTTGTAAAGACTCTGGGTCCACAAAACAGTCAGGTCTGTGACAAAATACCCACTGAGATCAATAAAAGCACAATCCATGGATTGACCAGATCCACACAAGTCACAGATATGTCTGATATTACTGTGGAAAACCTGTGGGTCAAACTGTCTTTCAAAGCACCATCTGATGACAGCATGAGCCAAACCCGGTCCTTGAGCATTGCAATGATATGCTCAAGAGCTGGCAGAAAATAATTTTTGTAGGAATGTTTTGCGAATGAAAGCTTTTTCTAATCAACAATCAGGCAGAATAAAAGGAAAGTGCTGAGCTGATTCTAACATATTTATCATACAAAATACCATTCAAGAACATGTGAAGCATTCTATTTCATAAATATTGCCAGGGTAAGGTTTTACTCGTGAGGGAGGAGCTCTATCTTCTTCACTGTCATTAAATTTGTGTTCTCAAATTATTCTTGATAAATACAATAGCTTCTTAGCACAATTGTTTTATACATAATTAAGGTATCAAACTAAAACCCCATAGATCTTATTTAGAACAAAAAATTTCCTTGAATTTGTAGTATCTGCGATGCCAAAACTGCTGAAATTCCACATAAAAATATAGTCATCATAACCTTTGCAGTGGCATAAAAATTCTGCTTTCTTAGGGTTTTATCACCATTTAAAAATAATCTCCAAATTCATCCAAGCATCCCCCCATCAACAAGACACAATTGGTACTCAGGTACATGTCATAAGAAGGTCAGATTTTTTTCCAATACCACTCCAGCCCAATGGTCAGCTAAACAGAAGTTCAAGCAGAAAGAAATGAGGAATATAGGTCAGAGTTTAAAGCAGAGAATATGGATCCTTTCTTTTCACCAGTCTTAGTAGAAGTTTCTTAAGTACACTTTGATTCTCCCCTCTGCTGAATAGGATCTCTTCCTGTTAGCAACTTGGAATCCACTGGTTAGCATACAGATGCATTGCAATGGGCTGCCCCGAGAAGTGGTGGAGTGACCATCCCAGAAGGCGTTCACAAATGGATTGGATGTGGCACTTAGTGCTATAGTCTTGTTGACGAGGTAGAGGTCAAGTGTTAGACTTCATGATTTTGGAGGTCTTTTCCAACCTAAATGATTCTATGATTCTGTGACCTGGACAGTGATCTACTGTGACAGGGACAAATCAAAGCATAGCTGTGTTTTAAATGCAAAGAGAAAAGGCAATTTGGGGAGGGGTATACTGCAGTCGTTTTTCTAAAATGAAAGCAGTTACCCAGATAGAACAATATAGAATAAACTCAGAGTGAATAGTTAGGGAAAGGCTTAAATGAGTCCAGTTTTGCTTGACCTCCCAAAATCTGAGGTTTTTTTTTTTAATTTGCAGGAAAAGGATATGATTCACTCAGAAGCTGAAACACAGGTACATATAACTAGATGGTATTTATTGCAAATCTCCTGTCATATTTATTAATGCAGTATTAATCTAAGGATGAAGTTGGCAAGATTGCAGAGTGGAATAAAAAAGTACATCTTAATACATTTAAATATGAATGTAAGAAGAAATATTGATGCAGACAAATGAGCTTATATATTTTGCTCTAAACATAAAACAGAATTTTTCTTTTCCAAAAAAAATTAGCCACTAACAAAGAGTCAGAAACAGATCTTAAATAATATAGGCATGGAGCTCCAGAAGAATTTTACAGTACTCTAATGAAATTTCTTTTCACTTAGTAGAAACTTGAATAGTTTGTCACAGCTTTCTGCGTACAGTATGGTATTCATCTTGTCAGCCCTTCCATTTTATTTCTTTTGGAAAAATAAACTTCACCTTAATGCATCAGTGCATAGTTTTCATTTTGCATGTTTCCTGTTTTGAAAACACGGTTTAAGTAAACAACCAGTTCTAGACACAAGGGTAGATCATTCAAAAGACTGCTTTTTGTTGAAAAATCCAAGGATATTGTTACAGAGGGTCAACTACAAACACTCAACAGCCAGGCATCAATTTTTTCCAAAGTTGTAAAGTTGGGGATTTTTTATTTAACATGACTGAAATACCTGAACTTTAAACCTCTCTTCAGGGATGACATAATACACAATAATCCCTAACATCTATAAAGGTGCTGTAGTCAACTCTTAGACACTTCTTTAAAATTATCTCTTTTTTTTCCCTCACCATTTATCCCTCACTTTATCTTTCACTGTCCAGCTGAGAATCAGCCATTAGTGGTAAAGAATCTACACTGTTTCTAGTTACCAGGCTGCTTATAATAGCCTCCCAACTGGCACCTCATGGAGGACCATATGCCATTTCAAGTGAAGAGGATGGCAACATGCCCACTAACGTTATTAGAAGTAAAATTAATTTTAGATGTCCAAAACTCAGAAAATCTATTGCTCCAATTGACTTATTTTCTCTTCTCAAAATCTGCTATGTCCTTCCTTCAGGCTTCTTAGAGCTAATTAGAAGGTTCCAACTCCTGTGCAGCTGCTAGGTTATTTTTGAGCTGATGAAGGAAGAATGTCTGTCTGCACTTACAAGAGAAAAGAGTCTCATCTCAGAGGTGGATGTAGACTCTAAGAAGCTATTCTGACCCTCCAAGTCTACATCAAAGAAATTGTTTTGACTTAACTGGAGTGAGCATTAATATGAATTGATACACTGTAATTTGATTTTGATTTTTTCTGTCACATTATATTTGCCATTTCCTCAGCTTTGAAATAAATGGCATCGATAATAACATGTTATTGCCGTACTGCCAATATCACACAGTTAGCATCCCAGTCTGAACCTGGGCAGGTGAAACTCTTCATATCAGAGAGAGACCAAATTTTAACCTCAAACAGTTATTTCAAATTTACATTACTTGCAAGTGGAGAATGACTGGAAAGATATTATCACTATCAGCAATCCAGGACTAACTTTTCATTGCATTGCTAATTTCTCTTGTGCTTCTTTACTATGCAGATAAACAAGTTTCATGAAGCTGACATAAAAATTCAAGTTCTACCAATGACAGGTATATTAAAATGGAGGTTCCTGAGGCTTAAAGTTTTAAAAAATTCTGATAATTTTCCTGCCTCAAAACATTGTTGGACACAAGCAAGTCAAGCTAACATGGTTCCAGTGCAGCCCAGTAACTGTGCAATTTTTGATGCCAAAACCTTATGAGTCCCATTGCACAGGTATAAAGGAGCAGGCAGAGCTTTTGTATTGTATGGTAACACATAGTCTTCCCCAATTTAAATTCTGGTGGGTTTTAAGATATGTATAGAGGAAGTAATAGTTGTTTGAAAACCTTTCCCTTCATTGCTGTACAAAAAATGAAACAGGAAAAAAAAATTTAGGTTGTGAGGTTTCTAAACAACACAACAATATACTCATGGAGAAATTCCTAACACTAGTCAGAACAGTTTCTGAGCAGCACACTTTTTGAACAATTAAAGCAAAAATATCAAGCTACTTCTCACCTACCTCACAGGGTAATTTTCAGATATTTAACGAAGTTTGGTTTAGAGTGCCACAGCTCTAAGCAAAGAAAACCAGAAATATTTTCAAATAGTGGAAATACTTATTTGCTAAGTCACATAAATTTAAACACTAAAATGTTATATTTAGAGAATTTTTCTTCAATTAATAGTGTTATGTTTAAAAGCTTTCTACATGCAACTCTTCTTGTATAACACTCCAGTACTGAAGTATTTTAACTTCTAACTTACAAGGCACAGAAATGTGTTCGTGGTGAAATTAAAACCATTATCAGGATCAAAAGAGTTAAAGTGGCTGAGAAGAAATTTGAGTTTTGTTAGTTGCAACTCTAATAGCTTCAAATTTTTACTTCCTCCCTATCACAAGTAGGCAAAATTAACACTAGGCTGAAATATTAATATGGTACCAAGATTCCAATCAAGATCATTTGTTGGTTGGAAAAAAAGTGCTCTGAAAGCATCTTCTCACTGACAGGAAGAGGTTTTTCTTAATGACTTTACAGGTCTCATAAATCTGAAATTTCAGTTCTGGCGATGTGTAGGTGGCGCTGTGTGGGGGTGGCTGCTGACTGAACTCATAATGTCTATTGTTGCATTATTAGGAAGCTGCCATTAAGCAGATCTGTGTACTACCATACCTGCTTGAGCCCAAGTATAAAATTAGATATTGTCTCACTCCTAAACTTGGATGCTTATGTCAAGAAGAGATCACTAAACCACCATAGGCTCAAGTAAATGGAATTCAGAAAGCTTGATTTTTCCAAACAGGAGGGTTATCTACATACTGTATCAGAAATAAGAATAGTCTAAATGGTACCTCCTTCTCCTCCTAATTTCTCTGAGGAAGAATCCTTTGAAAAGCTCTTTGCACACTTACAGAAGCAGCAAAATATTAAAATAGGCATTTTAAAGTCAGTTGTTTCCCTTTTTAAAGTATGAGCAGGGATTTATAAGGTCTGCATTTCAACAAAATCTTTTTGCTGAGCAGCCCTCCTTGCCTGTATTTTGTTGAACTACAGCCTACTAAACAGTTTCATGACTTGACAAACACAGGCATGGGGAGGTTTACAGCAGTGTAAAACCAGGTTGCAGCAGCATGAACAGGTTGTATTGCAACACCTGTAACTACAAAACCGGACACTTATCGCCCTAGAAGAATGACAATAGCACCAATGATAGCATTCTTCACCAGATTCCAGCCAACAAAGCTTGCAGGGTATTTAGATCTTCTACTTCAAACTGCTAACAATGTGTTACCTGTAGTAATAAACTTTGAGGTAGAGCAGGAGACACTCTTTTATCACATTATTTTGCCTTCAGTTATGATTCTGCAACTGTAGTTTGAATTCTGAAAACTGTCCCAGAAGAATTATTGCATATTTATTATTCAGAGGTTTCTATTATATCCATGTTTCAGATAACAGGACTTATAACCAAAGTATTGT
>VYZP01041503.1:5945-37584 GCA_013400635.1 Hypocryptadius cinnamomeus | reverse complement strand
CCATTACCAGTGGGTAATTTCCTGGACACCAAAATGCAAAACGTCCAAGAAAATTTTGCAGCTCCTCACAATTCTCTGTGTGTGGAACTGTATGCAGTAACAGATGTTTCCACTGCCACAGAATTCACTAAAAACTGCCAGGGAATTTGGCCCAGATGTGCTATAGAATTACAGTGACCCTGGTAATAGTGAAACTTTAAGAAGCAAACACCAGATGTCCAGTAAAATGGTTAAAAATGAGATCCAAAGCATTTTTTTTACCACATCATCACAAACAAATACAGAGTGAATAAGCTGAAAATCTAAAATACTACTTTATTATTTGTCATCTCTAAGATGATTCTGTGTGCTTGACTTGCTGTGATATAGTGCCACTTGAATATAATGTCTCGTAGGAAAGCTGCATTCCCAGCGGCTTAAATAACTTTGAAAAATGAATTAATTAGACAGGGATATACATTAAACTTAATACAAGGTTGTATTTTTCTCCTTAGCTCCTTTCTCTACTCATTTTGCTTGAAAAGTGATTGTGGCAGTGTGTGTGCTGTGCTGCTGCCTTAGGACAGCTTGCCTGCAGCCGGGATGAATGGACTGCTGTTAGTGCCAGCTAATGTAGTTCTGCTTTAGCTCAAATGGTAGCAGACTCGAGCTGCAGTACCAGGGCTCCCTGCACTGCCTCATTCTGTCTCTGCATACGTGGTAAATGTACTTCTCCTACAAAGTACAAGTATTCATTACATTATGAGGCACTGCTTTGTGGTTTCTAAGGGGTCCATGTAGGGCAGACCCTGGAGCCAATGGAAAGCGTTGCATTTCTTCTGCCACTCTATTTATTATTTGTGATTTTTTATACCCCCAAGTGTAAGTTTTAGACATTCATTATCAGAACATACTTAAGCCATTTTTAAGTGAATCTAAACCAAAAAATAATTTCTGTTAACAAACTCTGAAACAAAATGTAGAATTCATGAAAAGGTGGTTGTGTTTGTTAGTAGTATACATCTGTACAGGATAATAGACATATATCAGTATTCATAAGTTAGATTACTGTTTTTGCTTAAAGCCTGAATACAGCACTACCCTGCTCAGTTCAGTCTCTGGAAAACAAATGGTAACAAGATTTTTAAATTGGAACTGGGGTTACAGCCCTCATAGATGAAAAAACAGAAAAATATAAAGGGAGAACCACAGGTACAAAAAGGTCTTGGGTGCTTAGAGAAAAAATTAAGGAATGTATAGTCTATGAAAGAAAAGGGGTAATTATGTGCTCCAAAGTCTCTCTTAAAATGTCTTTGCAAAAGATGTGGTACAAATGCTATCAAAATAAAGAGGGCTACTCTGACTTCAGTAAGAGGTGATTCACTGGAGAACTGTCCATAGCTCTGTTACTCCTTACCCCTATGAGAAAGGGTAAAAATTTGTTTACTAAAAAGTATGTTCTTCCCTGGAGGAAAAATTCATCATAAACCAACAAGTGCATCATGATAGAATAGAAGATAAACTACAGCTTTCAGAAATACTAGTTCTTGGCAATTTAAGAGTTCTTAAATTTTTTTATTTATGCAGCTTTTTAGATGATCTTCAGCTGGCCTCAGGTGATACCCTTGTCTGAATTTTTGTAATCCAAAAGGAGAACTCAAGGCTGCTGACAACACTGCTGAGTCTTTCAGGGGTTCAACTGTGTTGCCAGTTTTACATAGTTTCAGTCTATTATTCATTACAAAATAATAGACTTGTAGGTTTTCTTGAACTATTAGACACATTTTATTAAAAGCTCAGTGACACTCATGGACTTCTTAAAATTTTTACCTTATAGCAAAACAGAACCCATAAATGAACCTGTGTTGTGTTGTGTATCAATGCTGATCAAGTTGGATGCTTTTTTTTTGGAGCATTGCCTGTGGATGCCTGGCACTCCAAACTGCTTTGCCATGTGTTCCTTCAAGACTGCTGCATTTACAGCCCAAATCATTGCACTTGGAGCTCTCTGCCCACACTCACCTTGCAAAACTTCTTGCAGCACAGACAGTTTATTGTCTCCCACAGCTGTTTGCAAGGGAGCAGCCTGTAACCCCAGTTAAGAAAACATAGATATGTTTTTGTGTCCTTGCTGACTGTACTGTCCATAGGCAAGGTCTCTACACCAACTCTGTAGAATACCAGGCAGTCATTGAGTCGGTCTGGTGTTGTTTTTATCAACTTTGTAATGCTCTCTGATGATGGTGAAGAAGAAGTAGTGTGGTTGCAAATTGCAGTTACACTCAGATGTGAGATTATGGCAAACAATGCTGCTGTAGAGGTGCAATGGTAATCTCTGACTAATCTGTCTGTATTCCAGATTCAGCACAGAGTGGTTACCAAGCAAGCCTCATGTCATGTTTGTGAGTTACAAAGGAAACAAGATTCTCTTTTGGAAACTCAGAGAAAATTATAGATCTAGAAGAAAAGCAAATTTGATCCAAAATTACTTTATTTTTGACATGTTGATCATTATAAAAGTACTTTTATTTTAAATCATAAAATGCAGGAAGTTTTGAAACAAAAAAAAATCACACTGTAGACTGTAAAATAGCACGTGTTCTATTTACTTGAATTGCTATATGAAACTATTTGTTCATTTTTTCAAACTAAAATACCTTTTATGCTTTTAAAAGTAACTTAGGAGGGAGGGTTCCTTTGTTTTATTTATTCAATGCCCAAGTGGCAAAATTTCTTTTCTGCAGAAGAATTCAAGTTGTGAAGAGTGCTGGATCAGAAGAGTATATTGAGAAAAAGAAAACATTTCAAAAGAGATGTTCAGGTTAAACCTGCTGAGGCAGGTCTGCTGCTCAAAGAACACATTGCAAGCTTTTTTAAAAAATAAATAATCCAGTACAAACTGCCACATCACCAAGAAACAGACTCCATCACTTTATAAGAAAAAACCTGTCAGATTTCTTTACAGATGTCTATGCAGATGAGGACACTGTTGGCAGGTAAGACATGACTACATAAAACAAGAGTAGGTCACTGAATAATAAAATGCAATAACAATTAGGATAATTAGCAATTAATAATATTTAGGAGAGCAACTTCTACACTATTCTTTGCACATCTGCCTTGCCTGTTGATTTGGTTTCAAAAATTATTTACATAACTCTGCATCACAATCTTGTAGCAGGATTTTCATCATAAAGGTATATCCCTGGTGCAAATCCTTGAAAAATCTGTTTCTAATAGTTTAACAGTCAAAATTTGTTTGGAATCCTTTGGTAAATCTTCTTAATTTCTCAGTTATTTAACCCTACCTTCCTGGTCCATTAGAGAAACTCAGAGTCAAGGTTAGTCACCTTACAAGGTAATCACATGACATCATAGTGCTTTATGTTGTAATACGTGCAAGAAGGACAAGCAAAATGTCGTCATAGTGTGGGACTATCATAGTGCTGAAGGCAGAATCTGTTTGAAAACATTGCTGCATCTTGACTGAAAAGGGACCCTTCATCTTTAAAATGTATTGTGATTAAAGAAAAAAGAAATTAAATTTGTATTAACTGTTAACCCCTTTTGTTCTTAGATGAGAGTAACTCTGAGGAACATGTATTAACCCATATGGTATTTTTAGGGTGTTTTAGGTGCATGAGGAGTAAGAGGGATCCTTTTGGTCATTGCTTCTGCATCCATGACTGTCAGTGTGTAATGCAGATCTTCATATGACAGTGTTTTCTTAAGCAGTGTGACCTGGGCTGGGATGAGCCTGTCTGGAACAAGGGGCTGGAGCTGGGTTTCACACCTGTGCCCACACTGTATCACACTGCACAATGGCCCTGCAAAGGTGAAGGAAAAGATCTGTGACACTGCCTTTGTATCTAATGACACTAGCTGTAACTGTAGGAAATTTGTGCTTTTCAAGGATTTATTTTCTTGCTTCTGAGTACTTAAAACTTTTCTGATTATTTTCATATAAGAGCATCCATATTTGATGACAAATGCAGGTATTTGTCTTTAGGCAGGCAGTTGCCATCCATACAAGCTTCCTATGTGCCTTTCACTCCCATGGTATGTCTAGATGCCACAACTGCCTGCCAGGTGGAAATTCAAGTGCCAGTATGTGTGCATGTTCATGGTGCTGTTCACTGCCTTGAATAGTGCTACAAATTCTGCACACTTTGATCTCAGTGCATATAGCACTTTTTCTCTCTACTGATGCAACTATCAATAGTATTGCTGTTACAAAATCAGGGATCTTTCCTTATTTTCCTGCTACAGATACTGTAAAGGGAGTAAGAAAAACACCCCAAAGGTCAAGATGCTAGAACATGGAACCAAATTGTTTAGTTCATGTTTGTATATATTTAATGATACCCTATTTGTTTTAACGCTAAAAAGAGTAGTCATGAGCTTTTCTGAAAATTGGGAAAACTATGCATGATTTCAGTTTGTTAAATATACTGCATAAAACCACTACTGGCCTAGTTTTACTTTAGACATCAGGAGATGGATGTGTTTATGAGTTCAAATAATTGCAGACAAAATTTTGCACCTGCAGTTATGGTTGCCTGCAGTTCAGTTCAGTTTAAGTATCTACATCACTGATTGCATCTGTAAGTTAAAAACATCTAAGTAACCTAAATTACAAGCACAAATAATTGCAGGTGCAAAACTCATACAAACACAAAATGATCTCTAAATGTTGGTCTTCAGAATCTCATTGTGAGTTATTCACTGTATCATGAACCTAGATTCCTCTGGGAGAGTCACTAATCTGTATAATGACACTGAAAGCCTCTTGAATCTCATATTTAACTAGCAGATGGGAAAGAATACATGGCGTCATATAACTCCCTAGGGATTATGCATGTGGATATTGAAGAGTATAACTTATTCCAATGAAGGCTAACATTAACTTGCAATCAAAAATTTCCTTCCTGAGCCACATTTTTTTCTGATGGAATTAAAACAACTTAATGTTGTATTTTTATGAAGTCACAACCAATTTAAGTAGAATACATTCCCAGGGTAAGCACAGAAATTTTGCTCATCTCATGACTTTTCATTTAATGAATCACAGCATCATTTTAACACAGAGAAATGCTGTCACTCTTTTCCAGAAAACACATCTAATTATCCTCTCTGTGATTTTATTTTCTTTTTTTCTTTTTTCTTTTTTTTTTTTTTTTGTCAGATACAGGTTTCTAAGCACATCTCCTAAAACATCTATTTTTTTGCTCTGGTATCAAAATTAAAAATCATTTTCTTGCATTCTTTAGCTTCAATAGACAGAGGTGTGGAGCTACTTCAAAACAGTGACTGCTTCCTGTCGTACCAGTCACGGCAGTACTGTTGGCAAAAGGGGAAAAAAACCCATAAATTCTCTTCTAGTGTTTGAACAACTAAAACTCCTTCTGAACAAATGAAACATTCTGCCAATCCTGACAATCCAAAATGCAATGAAGAATTTTTCTGTTTCAGAAGCTCTAGGCAAAGCTGTTTTGGCATGTCTGTAGCTTGTTCCTCTTGCAAACAAAGGGGCAGCTAAAGGGAAAGTCTTTGGGGGAAGAAATGCTGTCAGTTGTAAGAAATGAGACATGCAGACCCATTCTACAGCCTGGCTAGTGATTACATGCAGGTAATTTTTAAGAGCCTAAACCAGCTGCCAGTGATAATAACGCTGCCATTTGCACTGATTTCAACAGGAAATACATCAAACAGACCAGCTTAAGGCTTCTCAGAAGCATGGGCCAAACTGGTATTTCGTTCATTGGTGTTGGGGCCGGAGCAGAGGAAAGTGCTGGGAAGGCAGAGGCAGCGGGACAGGAGCCCAGAACAAGCGCTCTGCTGGGCTGGCAGCAGGGCAGCAGCAGTGGTGCTGCAGCAGGGGAGCAGCAGCATGGGTGCTGCAGCAGGGGAGCAGCATCAGAGGTGCTGCAGCAGGGGAGAAGCAGCATGGGTGCTGCAGCAGGGGAGAAGCAGCAGCGGTGCTGCAGCAGAGGGGCTGCAGCTGGCAAGGTCCTGCCTCGCTGCCTGCCAGCTCTCACCACAGTCCCAGGCAGCCCCACGATTCCCTGGAAGCATTGCCAGCCCAGCTTCACAGGCCCTCAGCAGTTACAGAGTAAGGAGCAGAGGTCTGAGCCTATCTACATTTTTTAAAATCCAATATAATTTAGTTTGCATTAATCTATTAGACAGGCAGTACACAGTAACAATGTACCACTTAAATATCTGATTTCTAATCATCCTTGGGGACAAAAATCCAGAACAAGATGTCCTTCTCCACTCATGGGAAACTCTTGAAGCTATGTTGTGTGTTACAATGCGAGGCTATACTTTTACCTTCCTAAATTATTTTTTCTTTGCTTGGGCATAGCAAAACACAGAAAGCATGTGAGAAATATGTAAATAGTATATAAAAGTAAAAAAAGTATAAAAGATCATAATTTAAATAGGAAGAAATTTTAACAAATATTCCTTTTTCAATTCTCGCTTTTTTACTGCCACAGATGCAAGCAAGGAAGGAAAAAGTTTCATCTTTCAGTTTCTTGAGGGATTTATATTTAGGTGCGTCCTGTAACTCATATAAATTCAGAGTGCAGCTTAGAAAGCCAAAAAATTAGCAAAGGTTTTGACCAAGAGATTGAGAGGTGATTAAAACTCATGGAAGAAAGACTCATTTCTCAGTAAGAATAACAGTCACATGGATGATGGATCATAATAACTTCATAATCTGACCCACATGCAGTAAATACAGTGATGACTGTCATACTGAATAAGTGAGGAGGATTGATGCTGATTATTAATCCATTTCTTGGCCAGTCTGATTGCTTCTGAGCCAGCTTCTCTACTGTTAGTACTTTCCTGAAGTATCTTAATAGCTTTCACCGACAGCCTCTTCCTTTTTAACCAGGCACTTTTCATACAGTGTGTTGTCCTAACTTATTTGACAGATTTCTTTCATTAATTGGTCTGCTTCTAGTATTCCTATAGCTGGAGGCTTGTTCTTCTTTTAGCATGTAGTGTTAAGAGCATTACTACAGGCACAGGGTCACATATAATTCTGGTTTGCTTGCTGCAAAAAATATTTATGTTTTTCCCTAATTCCCAAGTGTTGCAATGAAAGCTTTGTTAAAAAAAAAAAAAAGGTGAAATATGCTGTAAAAATAAGGAACTATTATTTAGTGCCAGTGTCTAAAATGGCAGATATCTGTATAGCAGACACAGAATAAATAAAGAAATATAATTGCATAATAGAAATTCAGAAGCCAGCTTAGCTAACTGTGTCATTGATAGGTTTATATGGGGTTCCTGTAGAGATGTGTATTTAACATTTGCAGTAGGATAATATGCATAACATACTTCACAAGAAAAAAAAATTCTTTTTGGAGAGCAAGAGTGTCCAAGCCTGATTTTCTGTGAATGTGTCCAACCTTTAATATCTTTTCAAGTATGCTGAACGCTGTGCCAGTTGTCCCAGAATGACACTCAGCCTTCCCTATAACATACCTCCTCAGCTGGGGAAATAGTTGTAAATGCTGGGATTGAGGGTGGACTACATGTGTGAACTGGTTAGTGGCTTGCAGCTCTCAAAATAAATGCCTAAATATAAGTCCCTTATTCTCAGTGGTAGGTACTAATTTGTGCCTGCCTTCACTAAGCACTTGCTTGTTTTTCTACAACTTCTGGGAATTTAAAATCTTTTAAATATCCAGCTAGGTCAACACAAAGTTATGTTATAGTTATGTTAAAGTAATATTGCCCTGTGTCCAATTATTTATTTTCTATTAGTAATAAATTCACAACATGCTACATAGCGTGAAAATGAAAGGTACCTTTTTCCTATATAAATTAAAATTTAAGCAAACAATTATATTTAGACATATTTTCTTCCTCTTTTTGAACAACACCCACCTTTTTAACCTATCATGTCTTCACAATTCCTTCCCTTTGTTTAAATAAAATATTTTGTAAAATCTGAAAGTTGTGCATTTGTTTCATGTAACTGATATGGTCATGAGAGCCAGGTCTTTTATTTATACTTGGGATAATGCAGAGGTAATGAAAGCAGAATTGGACCTAAGAGGTTTTTTGTTTCAATTATAAAACAATGTGGGTAAATGCCTTGAGTTTGACAGCACCGAAAGAAGGGGAATATTGTGCTTATGCCTTCAATCAGCTTTATTAGATCCTTAAAGGGAAAATTATGTGAAAGGCAGAGGAAGAAAACAAAAAGCTAAGCAAGATCGCAATTTCAGTATAATTCAGAGAAAATAACTGATTTAGGTTGGTCGTCTTGCCAGGGTGAATGACTCAAGGCTTCCAAACAAGAAATGGAAACCAGAAGGATAGGGAAAGCCTGCAAGAACAAATTGAGAAGATGTGATTGACTGTAATGTTTCAAAATCAACTGCTGCAAAGATGAGTTTGGGCTCTTGCCCAGAATACAATTGAATGGTGATGTTCATTTAGACTCTTAATGCTGAAACAAAATAAGATGTAGCTGTGTTTCTGTTAGAAATTTATTTGTTCTTTCCAGTGTCTCTAGCTGGGGATATGATGTCATCTCCTCTTTCTTCTATCAGACCCTGCAGTGATTGCTGTTGCTGCTGTTTGATAATTTTTCTGAACACCAGTTTTTTGAAGGAAGGCTTGAGTCCATGTGATAATCTCTCAAATGTGAAATGTCATCACTGTTCATTAGATGACTTTGAAAAAATTTCATACTCTGTGAGCAAATAGGCTAACTCAATTGGCCAAGCAAAGCAGAAGTATAAGATCATTGTATGTGTATGTACTTTCTGACTGGAAAAGTCAATCAAGTTTTTGTTACTATCATGCTAGTTTTTTTAATTAAGTAAATGGTTCATTCTGCAAAGATTGAAATAACTCCCTTTAATGGGTACAATTTGTAAAATGTTATTTGTAAAAGTTGTGGGCAGCTGCTTGTCCTCCACCTCAGGCACAGGAGGTTCTAAAAGCGACTACACTTTATGCAAAAAATTAGCCAGCTGACAATAGACAGTGATGGGATGGCATTGTCTTCTACTTCCTCCTTTCATTTATTCCTTTCATCTTACTGGCTGTGCTTACTAACCTTTCTTCTGTTTCTATTTCAAATCAGGAAGGGAAAAAAACCCTAAACCACAGCTCATAATTAAATACTGAGCTAGCTCTTACCATGTTTACTGAATTACATATTGCATATATGGATGTATATCCTCAAAGTTTCATGTGTTTTTAGATTTCTAAACTTAATGTGTTCCATAGGAATAGACCTTAACTCCTTCTTGTCTGTTTTCCATGAAGAGATTTGCTTTCAAAGAGGAAGGAGCAATAAAGCAGAGAAAGCCACTTACAGAACCCTTCACATTTTAGGGATTCATAGAGCCATGAATATAGTTACTCGGCTCTGCAGATTCTCCTGGTTCACAGTAGAGGTTCCTCCAGCAGAAAGTCTTCAGTGTCACTCTTACAATAAGCAGATCAGTCTGACATCAGTGCAGAGTGGTATCTTTGCACATGTATCTCTGCTGCAGTGTGGCTGCTCCTGGTAAAGTCCTTTAAAAGAGGACTTTAAACAAGGAGCCCTGAGGGAGGGGGGAGTTACTGCAGCTCTGAGGGACGATGGAGAGGCTGCCAAGCAAAGCACCTGGGGTGCTGTGAGCCACGAGGAGCACAGTGTGAATAAACAGGGCTCAGCTGGGGTCACCTCAAGCATTTGCATGTGAGTGAGGAAGTTTCTGTGAAGAGCCTGCACACCAGGGCACACAATATGGGACATACACGTGAGGAACTGGAGATCTGTGTGCAGCTGCAGGGGTAGGATCTCATCAGGATCCCAGGGATGCAGGGAATGCACTGAGTGCTGCTGTGGAGGGATACAGACTGATTAGGAAGGGCTGGCCAGGAAGACAACTGGAGTGCATGGAGCTCTGCCTGAGGTTGAATGATGAGAGTTTATGGGTAAGGATTAAAGAGCAGACTAATAATGATGACTTGGTGGTAGGCATCTACTATGGGCTGCCTGACCTGGAACAACAAGCAGATGGGGCCCTGTAGAGACAGCCAGAAGCAGCCTGATGTTTGCAGACCCTGATCTTTAATGGGGACTTCATATTTCCTGTAGGCACAACATTGCAGGGCATAAGCAATTAATGATAACTTCTTGATACAAGTGAGAGTCAGTGAGAAGCGTTCCACTGGAGCTCTAACACACAAATGAAGGCCTCACAGGGGTGATGGTCAAAGTGAGCCTTGGTTGTTGTGGCCATGAGGTGGTGGAGTTCAGATCCTGAGAAGAGGAAGCAGGGCAAAAAGCAAGTTCACAGCCCTAGACTTCAGGAGAACAGACTGTCACTTATTCAGAGGTCTGCTTGGAAAAGTCCCATGATAAAGGGCTCTGGAGGGAAGGAAGAGGGGTCCAGGAAACCTGCATAATATTCAGAAATCGCCTTCACTCAAGTCCATGCCAGCATGCAGAAAGTCAGGCAAAGATCTCAAGAGGCCTGTGTTGTTGAGCCTTGTGTAGGAGCTCCTGGCAAAACTCAAACATAAAAAAGAAAGCATACAGGAGGTGGGAGCAGGGACAGGTAATAAGAGAGGAGTATGGAGACAGCCTGAGCATGCAGAGACTTGGTTAGGGAAGTCAAAGCCTACCTGGAGTTGAGCTTGGTACAAGATGTCAAAAGCTTCTGTAAGTACTTACTGAGATGGATTGAAAATTGGCTGAATGGCCAGACCCAGAAGGTGGTGGTCAGTGGGACAAAGTCTAACTGGAGGCCAGTAACCAACAGTGCACCCCAGTGGTCAGTACTAGCAGAGTGTACCCTCAGCAAGGTTACTGATGATACAAATGTAGGAGAGTGGCTGGTATCCCAAAGGGTTGTACTGCCAGTTGGGTGGACTTTGACATGCTGGAGAAATGGTCTGACAGAAACCTCAGGAAGTTCAACAAGGGGAAGCATGAAGTCCTGTGCATGAGGAAGAATAATCCCACACACCACTGTTATATTTGGGGCCAATCAGCTGGAAAGCAGATTTACAGCATAGGACCTGTAGCTCCTCATGGACACCAAGCTGGGCATGAGCTACCAATGTGGCCTGCAACCAAATGGACTACTGATATCCTGGGCTACTTTAGCAGGCTGTTTTAGCTGCCAGCAGGTCAAGGAAGGTGTTTACTTCCTTCCCCCCTACTTAGCACTGGTTAGACCATAGTTGGAGTGCTGGGTCATTCTGGACTCCCCCAGTACAAGAGAGACATGGGCATAACACAAAGAGTTCTGTTGAAGGACCACTAAAATGATTAAAGGACTGGAGCACCTTTCATAAGAGAAAAGACTGAGAGAGACAGAACTGCCTGGAGGAGAGAAGGCTCAGAGGGGAGTCTGATCAATGTGCACAAGTACCTAAAGGAAGGGTCTCAGTGGTGCTCAGTGACAGGACCAGAGGCAATGGGAACAAAATGAAGCACAAGGAGGTCCATATGAACATCAGGAAACACATTTCTACTGTGAGGGTAACTAAGCACTGGCACAGGCTGCCCTGAGAAGTTGTGGTATCTCCTTCCTTAAAGGGTAGTTGTTCTTTGGAGATACTTAGAAGCTGTCTGGACATGGTCCTGGACAACTGGCTCTAGGTTGCCCTTCTTGAGCAAAGGGTTGGGTCAGATGACCTCGAGAGGTCTCTTTCATCACCAACTTTTCTGTGATTCAGAAGCAATGGATAATTGCTTTTCATATTTTTAGTTCCCATTTCTTTAGAACTTTCAGATAATCCACTGCCTGGTCTAATGGTGACCTGAATCACTGGTGTTTCAACATTGACTTGTGGTTTAATGCTGGATTGCTCTTTAGGAGCTGCTACCTGCCTTACAAGGTTGCTAAGACGACAAATGTACAGCTCAAATTCCTAGTATATCCTTTCTACATTCTCTCTGAAAAGTTTTCTCTCAGATCCTAATAGATTGTGAAAATGTTACAAGGCATATATATCCAATGCATTTTGAATATACAAAAAGGCAACCTGGAAAACGAACCTGTTGTGCTGTGTAAGGCTGGGTAATGCTGCTGCATGTTTTTAAAACTGATTTGTTGCTCTACACTGCATATTTCTCTGCTTAAGCATCTCTTACTAATGAAAAAATCTGGATCAAGTCTCACTTTTTGTAGTGAGAGCGACACCAGTGAGTAATGCAGTGAGAGACATTAATTTTCCAATTCCAATCATGTGGAGTAGTAGAAATTGCAAGCGGGATGTCTGTTGTAGATATGCTTGCAGGGGTTTAGACTGAGCTGAAAGAAAGAAAGTGTTCACAGGGGTCTGTGTTCTTGTAGCTGATCCTACTTGGACCTCAGTTTCAGTTTGAACTCACATTAAAATGTATGAATCACCTCCTTGAAGTTATTTGACATTTCAATTGCTTGCTGAATCAACAATATGCTCTGAATATGTAGGAACCATTGAAGACTAAAATGGGCCCAGGACTAAGAAAAAAGACCAAGACAAGGCTGGATGGGGCTCAGAGTAACCTGGTCTAGTGGAAGATTCCCTGCTTTTGGCAGGAAGGTTGGAACTAAATGATTTTTAAAGTCCCTTCCAACCAAACCATTCTATGTTTCTATGAGTGTATGATTCTATAGATCCAGTATATTTATATTGTTATATCCATATCTATAGGTATCTATAGGCATATCCATATCTATATTAATAGATACATATATGTATATTTGTATATTTATGTTTGGAAAGTAAGACTTTGGGGAAATTTAAACATCTGATGACAACTGAATTCCTTAATCTCCTACTTTTCAGTATTTTGTCATTAAACCATCACATGTTAAATGCTCAAAGTGTCCTTTTGTTGTGGACTGGAGTTCATACATTGCTTTCTTCATAGTAAGGATATGCCCAACGCCAAACGTCTTACAAGGCCTAAATTATTTATTTATATTGGAGAAGCCCAACCAGAGAACTCCAGAGAAATGTTTGAAGAAGGATGGGGAAAATGGTATAGCATTTGTAGTATTTTAAATTCACATGGGGAATATGAATTTCATTGTTTTCTTTTGACATGTAGAGATCAACTGTAGGAGAATCTATTGATGTCATGTCTCTTACAGAAATATTCCAAATACGAGGCTGCTTTAGAAAGGTGAATCATCACATTCCGACATCACCACCTTTCAACATTTTTAAAAACACAAATGCTTTGCTTTAAGTAATCTTTTTGTGTAGACAGAATCCTCTTACAGTCCTGAATAATGTGAATATGTTCTGAAAATGGACAAATTGTAGGATATATTCTTGTTGGCTAACAAGGTAACTTATGACCTTAAGCTAAGACAGGAACAATGCAAATTAGATATTGAAAAACTTTTTTTTCACTATTAGGGTGGTCAGACATTGGAATAGTTTGCCCAGAAAGGTGGTGAAGTCACCATCCCTGGAGGTGGTGATCATTCTATGATTCTTCTTGGTGATTCCATTAAATCCCTTTCTGAACTCTCACCATGCACTATTCAGGTTAGTGTGCAGACCTAGCAGACAAGGACTACTGTCTATTTCTACCCCACATGGGGATTTTGAAAACTTGCTTGTCATTTAAAGCATTCCCAAGACCCAGCATTATGTATCTACACTGACCTTGTAAGCAGAGCTCAGGCTGCCTGCAAATGCCCTGTGTGCTGGCATGTAGCAGGTTGTAGATAGATGGATATAGAGATATAGATATATAGATATGTACACACACATACAGTGACAAGATACTGCCCAAATGTTTTTTCCAAGATGAAATACATGCATTCTGTCATGGATCTCTGAATAGGTAACTTGGGTTAAAACTAAGTTGCTAAAAGAAAAAAACTTAATACATTTTGAGTCATGTTTAAAATTAAACTTCAAAATATGTCTCAGGTAGCATCTGAAGATAACCAAGAAGTGGTTTTGTATGCAACTTGCTGAAGTCACAGTTATTTCCAAATCTGTATTTTTGATTTTGTGACTTAAGTTTTTAACATAAACATTACTGTGCTAATCAAATTAAAACAATGAAATAATACTTCTTTTTCATTGTCAAAAATGTTCCTTACCTTTTAAATACAATTTCTTGTATTTCAGAAAAAAATTGATTAAATGTTTACGTATTTATTGCTGATTTCTTTATATCATCTCACCAGCACATGATATAATTGGTAGCACATTAGCTGTTTAGTAAGTAAGCAGAGAGTATCATTATTTGTCTATATGCCTGGAAATGCTGAAAGTTTAATTGCTTTACTGAAAAGTGAAAATAGAATTCGCAGTATGGTATTGATATATTTTTTATCCATACAAAAATAATTTCTTTTTTTTCTTCAATAGATTACTTGGCTTCTACAAAGGAATACTTCCTCCCGTTTTGGCTGAGACACCCAAAAGGGCAGTGAAGGTAAAAACCCCATGCTTCCTCCCTTAAAAGTATAACTAGGGACAGTGGCAGCTGTAAAACATTTTATTTCTCCCCCACTGACTGAGATTAGAATCTTAAACTTATTTGGCATATTAATCCTCTGATTTTTACTAGGAGGAAAGTTTCCTGTTGATAGCACAATAAAAACTGTCCTTGATTAAGAAGTGTAGGATAAGGCTCGTAAATGTTAAGCTAATTTTGACCTGTGTATCAAATGTTACTGAAAAAAAAAGGTTGCAATTATTTTATATTGTCAGAATTAATAAAATGTTTAAGTTATATTTTAGCCTCATAATTGCCTCTGGTTTACATATTTTGTTTTACTGAAAATGCCTAGCAACTTGCAAAACAACTAACAGCTTAATAAATTAACACAAGAAGCCATTAAAGAAGCCACTAATAAGTACTTATTTAGTAGGTTTGAAGTGCTGCCCAGAGTTTTTTTCGTGCTCCAAAGAGCACTCTGCTCAATACTCTATCTTTTTGAGATTGAAGATTGTAATGGATACAACTCCTCATTGTGCGAAACATTTTACTCCAGCTCTCTTACAGTTATAGATGTTAGCCTATCAAAGTGTATTTTCTGTCAAATGCTGATCTGATTTTCTTTTATTATCCTTTATTTTGATTTGTAGAACAGGATTTTAGTAACATTCCTAAGCAAAATAAACTTCAATACATCAATTTTTTCAGTTGAGCCATTCAACCTTTTTAATTAAAACCTAATTATTAAGCACATCATTCTAAAGTTCTAAATCTATCAAAGCAGCCATTGTGTTAAGAGCAAATGTTTCTTAGTCTTTTACTTCAGAACTCTGAAGTTTCCATAGTTGCACCAAATGTGTCTAAAAGCAGTTATTATACAGAATGTCTTGATTTTCCTTTCTTTCTTTTTGTTGTTTCTTTCTAAAAAGGCTGCATATGATTCTGGTCCTTAGTCTGCAATTAATCATTCACATTCCAATTCCTTTACAGAGGAATAATATTTGTATAAAGTGACAGGATGTGACCTTGTAACAGAATCCTAAAGGAGTTCTGGTAATGTCATCTTCTTGCTTGCACTGGCATTTTAGATGCAAGTGACATATGTCACTTATCTCAAAATTATTTAATAAAACCAGGAAAACTAAAGTCCTGTTTAATGGCAAAGTGGCAGTGAAGAATAGATGGACAATATTTAGAAGATTCCTAATAACTAATTTAATTCAAATTGTGATGTTCCCTCTGTCTCTCTCTTTAATTTCATTTGAAACAGGATAAAGTAAATCTGGGCTTTTTAGATTCCAGCATGCATTTACTTAAAATACTAACCCATTTGATTTCTCCTACCAATTTGGGTCATTCATAAACTTCAAATCGCTTTCCTTTACTCAAATTTATTAAATTGGCTTAAACCCCATTATTCAATATAATTATAGAATCATAAAAAGGTTTTAAGTTGGGAAGGATCTCTGATCAAAGCAGAGCTGACTTCATGGTTACATCAGGATGTTCAGATGCTTTGTCTAGCTGAGTTCTGAAATCTTAAAGGATGGAGACTGCAGCCTCTCTGTGCTCCTCCTCCAGTCCTTAACTCTTTTACTGTGAAGAATTTTGCCTTATATCCAGTCCAAATCCTTCTGTTGCAACCTTTATGTGTCGCCTCTCATGCTTCTGTTGTCGGCCTCTGAGAAAGTCTGACTCTTCTGTATAAAATTGGGATGGTGGAAGATAGAACTTAAATCACCTTATCTTTCTTGTCTCCATGCTAAACAGACTCAGTTCTCTCAAACTCCTGTGCATCAAGAGCTCCCAGCTCCTTTAATGTCATACTCGTCCTCTCTTTGTGGGATGCTTTCTACCTAGTTCTTGGACATTTATCTGAGAGCTGAGTTTTCTGCAAACATGAAAATCAAGCTTAAATGTTAAATGTGATGGTTTTAATTAAATAGTTGAATTCTTTCATTATTTACAATATTCCTTTAAATTTACTGCTGTTCCAAGGACATCAGGATAACTTTTTTGGGACTTCAGCTGTATTATACATTAGAAGAGTTCAGTGAGAGAACAGGGCTGAACAATAATGTCCTTGTAAGAACCTGTATAATGAAACAATTCAATGTGAGATGTCATATGCCAGTACAATTTTTAACATCCAAAGTGGAATTTGTACCCATGATTTGACCTGAAGAGAATCCAGCCTATCTCAATTTTCCACTAACCTTATTTGGCTACGACCCCAAAGGAAAAGTCATTGCTTCCTTTGGCCCACCCTCCAACCTTTATCCTTCTAATAGTTTTCCTCATCTAAACAAGCCTCAAGTCCCTTCTTGACTGCCTAAATGTCTAGTGAGATTTAGAGGAAGACTAAATTCAGGCCAATGATTCTGAGATTTGAGAAAGCACAAAAGGAAAAGAGGCATTGTCTAGGTTCCAGTAGCTTCTTTTTATGTTTGTAATGAAGTTTTTTTGAAAGCTTCTAGTTGTAATGTCATAAAAGTGTGTAGAGAATAGACAAGGGAGATTTTGTACTAAGAAATGTACTTGTGCTACTGGAATATTGTATTTATCTGGTGTGTATTTTTGCAAGTAAAAATAAAGCTATTAAATTAAGTTATTTAGCCCCAGTTTTTCAGTTAAGAGTTGAAGATACAGCTTCATTTTTAGTCAACTATGTTCTCATGTCTGTCTTGCTATTTCTTTTTTTCACTCTTTTTATTTCCCTTCTAAAAAGAAAGCTGGTATTTCTGGAAGATGAAAAGTCTAAGTTTATAACTTTTTGTTAGATTGAACTTGGAGGAAAGAAATGATGATGCCAATACAATGGTTAACAGATGAACTTTTGGGGCAAATTTATATTACTCATGTGTTCCCAGACATCTTGTTTCAAGCATATATTTTTATCTTAGCATTATTGAGACATCTGGTAAGTACTTTGACTATTTTCTGTGTAACTTCAATTAAAGTGTATCTTTGCCAGATGGACAATATTGGTTACTATATACACAAAAGCATGTTTTAAATACGTTTATTCTGAGAAATTTTTTTGCACAAAGCTATTAACTTAATACAACTGTAGAGGAAAAGACAAATTATGCTGTGTTTTTAAAAACATTTTGGGTGGACATATATAAAGTCATATGATACCATATGAAATCTTTCTTTTTTGAAAAATCGTTATGTATACTAGCCACTCTAGTACACCCAGCAACATTTATATGAAATTTTATTGCTAGTGATTTTTTTCTTTTAAAAATTATTTAAAGCATAGTTACTATTAAGTAGTTATTTTATTTATGACTTTAGGAAGTTATTGATTTTTAAGGTAACATTTTAAAGACCAAAAAAATTGCTGGGTAATGAAATTCTGCCTTTATTACAACTATTTTACAGATCTGTAACACTATGGAAAACATTAAGGAATACCAGAAATTCCATTAAAGGTTAAGAGGGTAACAGTGACTAGAAAGATGCTGGAGAGAGAATAAAGCAAATTTTATCACAGTAAGAAATTAATTTAGTTCAGGGAAGTAGCTTACCCTCCCACTTTGTCAGACCTCTATCATACCTTCAAAAAGATAGAGCTAGAGTTTAAGTAACACTTCTTTTCGGTTATTGCCAAGGCCAATGCAAAAATTTTAAACATATTTGCAAGATGCTTGCAAGATTAATGTTCAATCTTTACACTCTTTGGAGAGTAGTCAAAATCTGGGTCCCAGTTTTCCGCAAAATGATATAATAATCCCAACTGAGGATATAAAAATATATCTGTCCAGTGACCAGAGTATCAGCCCATCAGTTTCCAGAATTTAACAACCCAATTTTGCTTATGCATACATATTCCATCTTGCTTTAAGATAGTGGCATTATTAACACATTAACACCCAATTCTCTATTGGTTTTGGTATGATTCCAGTGACTTTTCATTTGAACAGGTCTTGATTGAAAAATTTTATTGACTTTGCCGTAGGACAAGGTTCTAAACAAGTTCAAATGAAAATGTGGTGCTTATTACTTATGTTCCTGTACACATGGTTTATGGAATAGCTGTTTTGTTCTGATGGGTCTGTAGTGCTGAACCATGAGGGACAGAGCTTGTCTTCTTTGGCTGAGACTCAGCACAGGCCACACAGTCTTTCTCTCTTGTCTTAAAATCTCTATTCCCTTATGTTTCTTATGATTCCCACATCTCCATTGGCCTCATTGCTCATTGCCTTCCTCTCGTGGTGAAAAAGTTTGGTTGTCTCATGCATCAGCAGATGCTGTGTGGAGGGATTGTAGCCCCCTCTGTGGTCACAGAATTCACCAACTTTCCAAGGATCCCACCTTCATTTGAACCAGCTTGCCCTGAACTAGTCAAATGTCACAGGTCAATATTGGAAAGCAGACAGGAAAGTTAAAAGTTCTGGCTATTTACTTCTGCTAGGCTGGAGGTGACAGCTCTTGTACTAGGAGATATTAACCTGCACTGATGCAGTCTTGGTGGAACTGTGACAGGTTTTTTTTCTTCATTCCCATCATACCTGACATGCTGTTTAAAAGCCACTTTATTTTGCATGCAAAGATGTGTACATTTCTGAGACAGATTACAGGCCTCACGAAGAGCGAGCTGGGGTTAGGGACCTTGTGTTGTTCCATGTGTGAAAACTATGTGGAACAACACCTCCAGTATTTTTGGTGTTAGCCAGAATTCAGATACTTACTCTTTTTAGTCCACAATTTCTGCCATCCTCGTGCTAGAAGATCATTTTCACTGCCCTCAGATGTGTCTTATGTGATAGCAACTGGACTGCTTTTCCAGTGGCTTCAGTAACATGCAGAATATGAATTTAAGACTCTATGGAGTTTGTTCTATAATCTCCTTCATAAACTTATCAAACTCTCCCCTTCAAGACATAAAGACTTTTCCCCCATTGTTCTTATTGGAAAAATGTTTCAGGATTCTTTTAGTTCTAAGAAATCTTCATCAGATCTCAAGCCACATTCTACTTATGAGTATATTTTGATTTTACAACTAGTTTCTTTATGTTACACATCTTTCTTGTTTTTCATTCTCTTGCAGCATCTCTTTTGCTAAACTAAACAAGGAAAGCAGTTACTTGTTTCACTCTGAGCAAGGCGCCCACTGAGGTGTGGGGCTCCCTGAGGGGCTCCGAATAAACTTTGGACTGGCCCCTTGCTGAGAGTCGGCCTTTTATCCTCTACCGATGTCTCCAGTGTCTCTTCTGATGCTAAGGCGACGGGCCTAGCTGCCATCAGTACCCTCGGGGCACCAAAGAGAGTGTCCCCCCGCTGTCAGACGCTTCGGGGCTGCCCCCCCGTTGTCTGCTGACCCGGGGCTGGCCGGGGCTCACTGAGAGGCACCCAGAGAGACGGAGACACTCTCCTTCAGTCTTCATTCTTAAAACAATCTCTAAGTTCTCCTTAATGGTCCTGGTGGCCCTGTTTTGAATATGATGTAGTCTGAGTTGTTTTTTAAATAGTGGCCTAGATTGTGTGCTGTATTTCAGAGGGCATCTTCCCAATAATGTGTAAAATATCACATATACTCTTTCTATAGAATATATCTTGACCTATGCATCTCAGACATCGTGTCCACAGACAAGGAGCTAGGCAGTGAAAGTCTATTTGCCTGTGCCAACAGGAAGCTTCCTCCTAACTTCAGTGCAGTCAGAGCTATTCTAAACTTTTTTCTTGGAAGAACAAATCCATTCATTTATTATACTTTGATTTTTATAAGAATTCACAGAAGACATTCTTAAAACTAATGGGTTTGGGTGTCAAGAAATGGTAGATTGCAAAGTGAGCCATTTGCAAATGGTTGCCTTTCACCATGTTGGTGCAGGTGAAGCCGATTTCACTTTTCTCTTGAGATTCAAACACCCATGAGTACAGCTTTCAAGACATCCTCTAAGGGATTGCAGATGCTCAGAACTTTGGAGTGCCACTGTTTGAAAGCAGACAATTGAATGAAATATTTATTTGTACAGAGAGAACAGGAAAAGAAATGTACCTGTTGACAGTAGAAGATTATAAAAATGGCAGACTTTCCATCTTCAAATTCCACAATTATATCTCTCTGATGAGAAGCAGACTAGTGCTTGAGAAATGCAAAAACAATTGCATCACATTACATTAAGGATGTGGGTGTGATTTCTTGGGAAAACTGTAATATCTGCTACTACATTTAAACTAGTATATGAAAGTTAATGCCAGAGGAAAAGTTATATATTTAAAATAGGTCCTATGTGATGTAAGTGAACTCTTGGATAAAGCATTACTTGAATTGCACTTATGCTGCTACTATGCATGACACACTAATAAAATCAGTCCTGAAGCCTGATTGCAAGCCTACTCTTGCACATCTAACACTGCTACATAGAGTGTGAAATAAAAGTGGCTTATGTTTATTTTGCAGAACTGCGTGCAGCTGCTCAGGATGTGAGGTAGTGAAACTCCATTGCAGTCTGCTTTTTACTAATTTGTATGAGTAACTAATAATTTCTTTCAGTTCAATTTCAATCTAACTTCTATTCACAGTTTTTTACCTTTGAACAATACAAGAAGCTACTGGGATATGCGTCATTGCCACCAGGACTGGTATGTACGGACACAGAACTTCGTGTTCTGATGTAGTATGTGTCTGCTGAACAGTCTGTCTCATCTGCTTCCTCCCATAGAAGAAGCCCAAAATTAAAGGGTCCAGCTCAATCCAGAGTTTTTCAAAACAGACCTGTCCCTTGATACGAAAATATTGATAAGAATATATAAAAATTGATAAATTATGTTTTATATCAAATGTCCTCAAAATAATTCCCTACAACATCATAAAATTCATGAACATGGATAACAACAGCTGCCATGGAAGAGTCTGTATACGGCTTGCTATTCTTCATTCTTACAAAATTACAAAAAAAGTTGAACATAATATTTATTTATTTGTGCCTAGTGTAACACTTCAACCTCACAGTGCTATTCTCCAAGGCACAGTACAACTATAACAAAAATACAGATCTCAGTCTTGTATTAAAAACTTTATAAAAGAAACTTAAATTATTGATAAGAAATTGCTACTTTCTTTGCAGCAAATGGGAAAACTCTCTTGTCCATCAGTGGAGCTAGGAATTCCTCTCAAGAAATAGCTGGTTTAAAAACAATATGCAGGGCATACATATACACAAAAATGTTTTAATGCTAAGATGTAGCTTGCATGTGTAATCTGCATTCTCATGCGTAGATCTTAATTCAGCTATTGTGCATTAGGAGTAAAATACTTTTTATAAGAGCTACTGCTTCCTGTGATGTAAGAATGTAAATCATAGTAAATATCTATTTTTCATGATGATGACATCACAACTTTAGGAAACAATTGATCTTTTTAAGGCTGTGCTATAAAGGTTTTGGTAATTTCAAGTCTCTTTAAAAGAGTATTGCTTTCAGTTACATCTCCCTTTAATTGCAGTGAGTTAACAGTCATGGAATTCTGTTAACTAGGTTAAGACAAGTTGCCTCTTCCTCTTAATTATTCCACTGGCCTTATGGTTGTTTGCAGTTTCTTCTATTTTATCTGGTATTTTTCAGCAGTTCTCCTCCTTAAGTGTATAGAGAGAGACTGATACTTGTTCTCTAGCAAGTGGAAAGAACAGAGCTGAAGGTTCTATGGTACCCCAGCACTTTTCTGGGGGTAAGAAAAATAGGCTAAAAACTTGTTAACATGCAATAGCTGCCCAAAAGCTGCTGTGATTCATAGAACAGATACAGCAAAGCTTAGAACAATCAGAAACCCCTCACATTTTTGGTCCAGTACTGTTACTATAGAAGCATTTTTGGTCCTAAGGTAGTGAGGGAAAAAGAAGACTGAGGGGGATTCTGGTCTAAGCCCAGTAGAATGTTTCTAGGTACCTCAACAGACCTCATCTCAAGGAAATATTTATTATTGAAAGACAGATACATACATTAGCACCATCTTCCTACTGGCTTCATCATCATGGTTGATGATGAAATGTTCCTATCTTACTGAAAAAATCAATTTTTTAGCAACACAATATCTTCTCCAAAGGCAGTAAGACTGGTGTTTGCCACTACCCTTCTAACTTTTCATTCCTCTCTTTCTTGAGCTCTCAGGAGTCCCTGCTCAAATCCCTCTGCGTTAAGTAAGTTTTTTCTCACTATTGTTTTTTCCCTTACTATAGGTTTCTTTGAATTTCAACAAATGAATTCATTATAATGTATTTTGGTCCTGGGACTTTTTTTCAGCACCTAGAGAGTATGGGAGGTTAAGTGAAGGCAATAAATGTGTAAAGTGATCATTAAACTTAACCCCCTCAGAACTTTCTCAATTGGCCTAAATATTTTAATACTATTTTTTGTTTAAAAAACATTAAAGTATTTTAAAATGCTGTGCTGTGATGGAAAGCAAAGCAGTGAATATATCCATATCTATGACTGAAATGCCACCAGCTTCTGAGTAAATGGAGTTAACTCATCCTTGCAATGAATGCTGACATTTCCCTGTGTGCCGCTCATTCCCATATAAACCTTTCTAGCATTTTTAACTACTAGGTGAACATTCTACTTGTGCAATTTGCTTAAGTACTGAATTATTTTAGTTGTTTACATGTATTTTTAAGTTAATATGTTAGTGTTATGTGCTTAATGCTCTGTTCAGAGATTTTATTTTTTCCAGAGCTGCATAACTACACTTATATTCGTGTTACTATTCAGAGTCCACCCAAAGATAACATGAGGACATTGTTTTGCCACTTTTTCCATGTTTGCGTAATCATTTGGTACCATATTTTCCCTTCCAGCTCAAAAGAGAATACATGGACATGGAGTGCTATGACATTTTGTTTTGATTATTTTGGAATATGGTTTATGGCTATTGTCATATTGTCTTCATGAACTGTCAGCATCTATCAAGGGCTAAGTTGTTTAGCAATAGAATACTGCTGCATTACTGTAGTCTTGCAGTTTGCATTGTATCCCTCAGTTTCACAATCTGATGTAGAGGAAGTATTATTCCTTAATACTCAATTTTCATTTGAAACTTTCCTAGGCATTTGCAGTTGCTGGCTTGGGATCTGGGTTGACAGAGGCAGTTGTGGTTAACCCGTTTGAAGTAGTGAAGGTTACCTTACAGACCAATCAGAACGCCTTCACAGAGGTAGGAAAACTGCTTCCTTCTCCTTTTTCCATTTTATTGGGCAGAATGCACTTCGAGGTTCATATTTAGAGCAGAATGTCTGTAATATATTGGTGGATACAAATGATTTCCCCACAAGCTCCACAGAAAGAGAAAAGGAAGAGACCCAATAGGCAATGCCTTCAGGTATGCAGAGATGCCTGCAGTATTTTCAGAGGCATCAGCATCTCCCCTGTAAATGTTCTGTGCCCGAAATGCACCTTCATCCCTCCCGAGCAGCCAGCAACCCAGCACTGTGAGGAATTGTAATCCAGGAGTACAAACCTCAGCCCCTTGGACACAGCACATTTACCCCAGCAGGCTCCAGATTTCAAGAGAGCACTGGAGGTTAGCATAAAACACCATGGCCCTGTGCCCTAGACAGAGTCCAGCTGCTGTATTTTATGCAATGTTTCTTGGATGAAATTACTTACAAGACTTCACTTTTATTAGCACTAACTGGAAAATTGTTATATAACAAGTACATTGATAATTTAAATTCTTGCTTAACTTCAGAGTTTTATTATTCAAATATTGTTTCGTCCAAAGAAGTCATTGTACAAAACGTTGTCCACAATTCTGGGTATTGCTGAAAGGGGAAAAATATTAAACTGGAAAACAGTGATTCATGAAAATCAAGTGTTCTCAGGAATGCACTAGCTTCTATCAATTTTAATGCAGAACATGTTCCAGGATAACGGGAAGGAAGGCAGTAATGAAGTTCCTTTTTCCTTTTCTCATTTAATAAAAATAACAATTGTCAAATCATCTTTTTCAAAATCTTTTGAGAAATCAGCTGTACCATGGAAGAAGTGCCAAATCACATAAGCATTCACATGAAAAGGTTAGCTGAATCCCTGGTGGGACATGATTTTTGCATATTCTACTATTAAGTTTTGACTGAGTTAATACTTGCATGCCTTGTAGCACTCATCTGCATAAATTCAACAGTTTTGGGGTATGCACAGTAAAGAGATTTATGACCTGGCCATTTACATAATCTGTTGGGGCCAAGCTCCTCAGGTACACTCTGGAAAAATACAGCTACTGATTTCCACATGTCATAGAGTAACTGGTACCTACTCCATAACTCATCCAGAAAAGCATTTTCTTCCAGAATAAATTTTTAAATGTTTGGTAAAGTCCTGTTCGATTCTCAGTGCATATGAAAGACATGTTTATTTGCTGCAAGTCTCCAGTCTAGACATTTTTTAAACTCGGACAGCAAAGCCACTGAACAGATAAATAATGCAGAGCAGGAGTTTAGGGTCCTGGAAGGAGAGAGACTGAAAGTAGAAAAAAGCAATGTGTGAGAGGATCTGTCTCTCAAGAAGATGATGTGATAAAAATTAACTATTACTCCTCCAGCAGTAGCGAACAGATATTCTGGATCTTTCTGCTTCACAGTTGTGAAGATGTAACGATCGTAGCTTAAAAAAAATCCTCTGCTTTTACGTATAAACAAACCACGGTTATGTTTTGAACAAATTATTCCATGTAAAGTTGAAAAAGACCAATGTATCCTTTCACTTCATATATTTTAATGTTTTTTCTCTACTGCAAAATTTATAACAAAAGTCTGGGGTGGTTTATTTTGTAAATTATTTCCTTTAGTTACAGCATCCCTTCCTTGCTGACCTTCAGAATATTACAATAATCGAACTGTAGCTGGCCAAAAGCATTCTGAGTTGTTTTTGTTCAGGTGAATATTCGCTAATGTAATTTAAATGTAAAATTTCACAAAATCCAAATAATAGTATATTATCATGCAAATAAAATTGTGACAGAATGGTGTTTGGACCCTACTAGAAACCTAGTTTACATTGAAAATATTAACTACTTGCTTCAGGGAAAAAAATCCAAGCGAAATTAAGTTCTTAAAGCACGAAGATTGTTCTACCACAGACATGTTAATTTTTAATATATCTATCTAAAGTGTTAGAACTTCAAAATTTGCTGTAAATTAAAAAAAACTCCAGTGACTTAATGCCTTGACATCAAGTTCTCAATAAGAAAATGTTAAAGAACATTCCACAATAAAGCATGTAAACTCAAGCCCATTGGAAGAAGCATGTCCAGAGGTTATATTCTACAGCATAAGGCATTACCATGCACTGTTTTTCTAAAAGGTTTAAGTAAAGTGTGTACCTATCCCATTGTGGAGCTTTCATACTACATGATGAAACCTAATGCAGTTCACATATTTCTTTGACTATTGTATAGAAATAATAAATATATCTTGTTTAAAAGGAACAAGGAAGAGCATGAGCACATACACTCACACCCAGACTCCAGCACACCCCCAAAGCAAATATTCACACCCTGCAGTGACAGCTGAATTGTTCTGTGGTAGCAGATCATCTTTCCAGGGTTGATAGATTTAAAGAGGAAGGCCACCGTAAATCACGTATCAGCCCTTTTGTAAGGTGGATTGCTGTGGGTAAAAATAATGGTGGCTTTTTGTTAAAGTAGACTGCAAGAAGTCCAACACCATGTTGTTTAGTTTTCCTTTTTTTTTTTTCCCCTTTCCCTGTAGCCCTGGATAACTCACTGGCTATAGAAGCTGGTGTGATGATTAAAATCTTCTCACCTGACATAAGAATTATGATTAATTAAACAAATACAATTTTCTGCCTTATGATGAGAAGAATCTGACTCCAGATACCACTGAATAGGTCATTAAGTAAAAGTCAACAGCTGTGTGAAGTGCATTAACTCCAGATGTTTGTACAACAAATTCCTCTGTCTAAGGTCCTTCCATCATCAATGATGAACCGCAGACCTTCCACAGCTTGCTCGGTTGACATGATAACACCTCCTTTGGTAAAAGGGAAGTGCTGCCAAAGAGAGTCCTCTTTGTTACTAAAGGACTGAAAAGGGAAGTCAGGTGTAAACACTGCAGGTGTCTATATTTAGGCTTATTAATCCCATCTCAGATGTTCAGCAAGTGACAGGCTTCCTCTCTGAGTCATGAGTAAATCCATACTCAAGACAAGGGATACAAATGGATACCTTAATATTGAAGGTTACTGTTTTATTTCTTGAAGATCTAATGTCCATTTTTGGAGCACAAAAAAGGATGTTATTGCTAGTACCCATGTTTTGTATCTCCATTTTGGAATAGATTCTGACTTGAATTCTTGGGAGTAGATAGAAAAGTAAACTCCAGTAAAATATATGCAGAGCATTAGCAAGATAATGTTAGTTGTGAAATATGAAAAAACAAAATGAAACTTTGTATTAAAGATTAAATTTGTCAGTCACCTAAATAAGCAGTCATATGCTGTGTCAGATATAGTAGCATCATTTGGCTGATGCTGTTGATCTACCACAGTGATATTTTGAAATGGAAAGCTATTAAACAAATAAGTGTATTGAAATCAGTGGTATTCACAGTGGTGTAGTCAAAATTCTTCTATATTTTCATGTTTGAACCTCCTAGTGGAAGTCATGTTTTGCCTTTCTAATTATAGATTTGGTTACCCAGAGCTTTATGGCTTTATGGCTTTTTTTGGCTTTATGCTTTGGAGAAAGCCAAACTCTATTCAACAACTTTTTGAAAGTAATGTTTCTATAAAGCTGCTAAAATATGTAAAATATTCAGAAGGGTAATAGCTAATTCTCAATATCACAGTATATTCAAAAAAAGATCAAAGGTGCATGTAGTCAGGCAGAGTCTGTCTGATATGAGGCCGTTCCTTCCTTTTTGTCTTTTATGAAATAGAAATCTGTTAAAGTACTACTCTTTTACAGTACTCAAGTCCTGCTTTCATCTTATTCTGCAATCAGAAAAATGAGGAATCTTTTTTTAATTAAAGTTGTGGTTTTTATTGGTCACAGGAAAGGCAAAATAACAAATACGGTGATACTTACTATAAAATTGCAAAAATTGGCAACGCTGTGTTTGTCAACAGCATGGAAATGATGCTATGTTTATTGTTTTCTTTTTGTAAAGATGATCTCTTCCTTCTTTTGCTTAACTTGTGTAGCAACCATCTAGCTTTGTTCAAGCTCAGCAGATCATTAAAACCGGTGGTCTGGGCTTCCAAGGACTCAACAAAGGCCTTACTGCAACACTGGGCCGTCACGGAGTTTTTAACATGGTTTACTTTGGATTCTACTTCAATGTGAAAAACATTCTTCCAGTCAATAAAGTAAGTTCTTCATACAATGCAATAGACAATCAGATGAGAAGTTTGACATTTTTATTCACACTCTATTTTTCTGTGCAAAGCTGTGGTATTTAGTGATAAACAGTGACTAACCTAGCTCTGTTTTGCAGAAATCCATAGCATTTTAATGGAAGCAAATTAAGGACTCAATCTTCTCACTTTTTAAGCAAAGCTGAGTGTAGTCATGTTTGAATTATCATTTTTATTAATTTCCCTTTATAGCATGGTAGCAGTGCAAAAAGGCAGCAAATGAGATACAGACATGTTGTGCTTATGTTGGGTATGTATGCAAATATTTTTGTAGCAAACTGGCTTAGAAGAGAAAAATCAGTTTCTAGAACTTCTGTCAATATTCACATAGGGGCTAAGCTTGCAGAGGTGGCTGAGCTGCAGGATGTAGGTTATTCTGGCCAGGCACGGGACCTATTTACTCAAAAGAGAGTTCAACCTAGTATTGAAGGATGACAGGGAAGTTTCATCCCTATGGGAAAGAGACAGTCCAAAACAGGATGTAAAGGGTCATGCACAGGGACTTTATATAATTTAAAATTAAAGAAAAAAATCATTATAGCTGTAATTTCACTTAAAGAAATTTTGATAGTCCTATATTACTTAAAATAACAAAGGAAACAAACATTCCCTTTACAACAAAAGGAAATTTTACAAATGAAAACGTGGTAATATCAGCAACTTTCTAAATGACTGCGTGAGAAACAACTAATGGTTTATTAATTATTCCAGTATGCTACTTATTGAAGTCTGTTTTCACTAATGTGATTTTTAGATGATGACAGTTAAACAGTCACAGGTGTAATATGTAGTGATATACAAGTAAGAAGGTGCAATTCACATCAAAAGGGATCAGTTTCTATTCCCATATGAAGTAACACCTCTTTTTTTTTCTGCACTTCTGAGTAGCCTGGTATTTTTGTTGGCAGCGTTGTGCAAATGCAGAAAACCTCCACTTCTTATTTGCAGATTATTACAGTAAATTGAATTGTTCAAGAGCAGCTGACCCACAAGTTTCTACAAGTTTCTTACAGTGTATCTAAGCATACTTTACAGTGCACTTCAGTCACACATTCTAAAAACTCAAGGCACAGGCACAGCTTGTTACTAAGGAGTAAACACTTTTGTGTTGATCAAAACATTAAAAAATTATAATCACTATGCAGGAAATTCAGGAAAGTGTGCAGGTAAGGACAGAGACTAGCGTGTAGCTTCTGTGGGAATCATGGGAAATGTTTTTGTGTAGGAATTGAATAGTAATATTTGGCATAAGCATGCTTTCCTAGCCTTTCAGATTTTAAAAAATAGGAAACAAGTATTACATTATTCGAAAGATTCAGAGCTTTACGATCTAAAGGAAATTAGTACTTTATACAGATTTTGTATGATGCAGAAAAATTTTAACACCTACAACATGGGTTTAAATATATGTAGAAAAAACAGGAGGGAAATTACTTCAATGTCAGCCAGTGACCCAGCTGTCCCTTGATTAGCAAAATCAAAAGGCAATTTAATCAGTGTGGGATTAACTGCAAATAAGTGGAGAGGTTTGCCTGATGCTTAACCAGTGCACAGTGCCTTACATGGTGTCTTGCACAGCAGCTGCATCTGTGTTAGTAAATGGAGGGGCAACGCTGAAACTCAGCCCCTGTGCTGGTAAACACTCCCTGGCACAGCTTCCTGGCCAGCCAGCACAGCTCCTGGGTGTGGCTTAGGAGCCAGGGAAGGCAAGGAACCCTTCCTAATGGGCTGGCTTCATGCAGCCAGTCTGTTTTGAATAGTGACAGCATTCTATAGTGCTAATAAAGCTAAGAGGATTCTGTAGGCCTGCCAGCATCAGTGCCATAGACAGTCTGTACAGAGAGATATAGCTAATAATTCTGATCAAACTTCCATTAAAATCAGTGCAAAACTTACCCTGAATTTAAGACGTAGATCAGGCTTCATCTGGCTGGTGCTAGCCAACATTATGTCTCAGGTACTTACATGCATTGAATTTCACTTCAGTGACTGCTAAATGGAAGTATTTGACAATAATTTATGACCTGTAACAAATCCCTTCTGTCAGTGGGCAGGTACTAGAGGCTTAGAGTTATCAAACCTGTACGAGGAATGTGGTAGAAGCTGGTTTGCAGTTAGTCTGAAAAATACTTAGCAGTTGTTAATTTGTCTAGATTTCTCACATACTTGATTTCATTACAAAATCTAGTTTGCTAACTTTGTATATTTTTCCAGAAAAGAAAGTCTTAAAGCCAGTCTTGTAATATTGACAAATATATCAAAATTATAATATATTAAAATTATAATATATAAAAATTGTGAAATTAGAATACTACACTTGTGAAATAATTTCGACTATATATTTGCTGTCCACCATCTCTAACATGAGTGGAAATATATTAAAATCCCTGAATAAGCCTTTTAGCTGTCAGCTAAACTGTGCATTAAATTTGCATCTCAGTTAGGGATGTTTGCTGCCTATTTTGCCAAAAACAATAAATCTTACAAGTTGAGTGGTCAAATGACATCAATGACATGTGTGGGTTGTAAATGTCCATAATGAATAATTTTTCAGACGTTCAGTCTATTCTGCTAAACAGACAATTTACAGCCAGTCTTGTGCTCTGTTTACTGAAAATGGAATAAGCCTGATTTATTTCAGTGGCCACTAATGTATCAACCATAGAGAATTAGCAGCTATGCCTCTGCCCTATCAATGAGATTATTTTTCAAATGGCATCTACTTTTATAGTGCGTTTCGTAGGTGTCCAGCAGCTTTGTAATTTTTTATCATAACTAGATTTGCTTTTAAACATTAATTTCATTAAAACCTTTGCTCACTACCACCTCCAAGTGGCTGCCACATTTCTCAACAGTATGAAATTTCCTCACACCTGTTAAAAGCCCCCTTTGGACTGTGGCCCACTGCAGGACTCATTTCAAGTTGGGCACTGCCAGCCCCAGCCACTGCAGATATGCCTCGTTACAAGGGCTGCTGCATCAGACCGGGGGTGCTGAGCAGTGCATTGTCTAGTAAGAGAAAGGGGCTCTGAACCTCTAGAGGCAAAGAAAAGATGGGAAACCCAAGTGGGCTGTTCATCTTGGTGAGTAAGTAAAATAGCAGACAATAGTTTTGTTTTAGTAGCTTTCAGATCCATGCCAACAGAGAAGTTCTATGTAAGAATAGAGAGTGAAAAGTGGCTGTGATGCAATGGACTTGAAGAATTAGTAAGCCAAGGTGATTTAGGAGAAGACTGGCTCAGAAGGAGTAGTGGAATAACCTCAGAGCCACTAAGCTAGGCCTTTAGTAAAAAATTACTTTTAATTTTTGACACCTAAATTTTTATTGAATCTTTATACTAATGAAATTATCCAGATATTACAGTGATGAATTTAATAGAAAAACCTTGCCCATGAGGTTTGTGATAAAAAAATTCAAGTTATAGCAAAGCTGGTGTTGACTATGGTACAATACAATTGGGTAGAGTCCAGTTTTGTGAATGGGCAAAAGGGGTCTTCTTTTCTTCTCTAGATACCAGAAACATTGGCTTTATTTTATTTGCATTTGAATCACAGTATGTACAAAATGAACAGAATTTTTTTGCTAAGGTCTTTGCTAAAAAAGGGCTACAATTCTTGTACTGCAAGCGATTCTAATTTTTAAGTTATTATCAGTATGTTTCATGTTTTGTGAAATCAAGGTATGAGTTTTTCTGCAAGTAATAAAGAGCTCTGTTGGTTTGACATTTGTTTCTTAACACCTGTATGGGCTTCATTCAATGTATATTATGGGAGTTTTAATTTATTTTTCTTATCGCTAATCTGGAAATAAAAACTTTCTTGGTTTCTGTTTCATTTAAAAACATACAGGTT
>VYZP01041482.1:0-13256 GCA_013400635.1 Hypocryptadius cinnamomeus | reverse complement strand
TGATTATACAATCTTGAAAGTTTAGAATTGACTGGTTTACTGTAAGAAGCATTAAGTAAATGCAATCTCCCTATTTTTAATAACAGAAGCTCAAATTTCATGTGAGATCACACCAGTACTCCAGTGTAATTAAGTTTATGGTTTTCTTATGCACTTCAAATGCCTGTGATGTGCAGTTAATAGTATTTTTCAGACAAGTACTAGGACATCTCAGCAGTGATGCCAGTGTGGGATGATGTCTAACAGCAGTGCAGACACCACAGAACAAAGGAAATTGCATGACCCTGTTATAATTTGTCTAAAAATATGCATGACAGCAGAGCTCTTTTTTTTACCTGAGTTTAGAGAGTGATAAGGCTTTAAATTAGAGTGAAGCTTCATAAATGAATCAGGCATGAAACAAGATTTCCAAGCTTGTCTTTAAGTCCAGTGTTCATTGAGAGTGAAATATGGCTGGATATCAGATCTTCTGCAACTTGGATTTTGTGTAATGCATGTACCCCAAGTCTGTTTTCTGCTATGCAGATTTTTACCTTGAGCTGTTATAAGACTGCATAGGAAGTTCTGGAGAAAAGCTTTGGATGAACTTTTCATCTGTTTACATATATACAGATACATATTTGTTTGTTTGCTTGCTTGCTTGCTTAAAGGAATCATGATTTTTCCATGCAAGAGCATTCTTTTTCTATTTCTAAGGAGAGAAAATAATAGTAAAGATGACTAAGAATTCCAGAGAAGTGGGCTGGAATAAGTTAAACAAAACATTTTATTAAAAAAATATTTAATTTAAACTGGTGGAGATTTTTTTGTTTACTTCAAAGAAGTTTTGCTTTTCAAATGTTTTGAAGATGAGGGCCAAAATTTTCATTTCATGAGGAGGAACAGTGTTTCTGACTTGGCTCCATCGGACATGCTTGTCGAACACTGAAACTTAAAATTGTGCTTACTCAGGCTTGGATGTAGAGCTGGATCTGCACATACAGTGTGTGTGACAGCTCTGTAAATTAGAATGAGACCTGGTTATTCCAATATCTTGGATTGTCTGGGCATGACTCTGCAGCATAAAAAATTTGTGATTCTTGAGATTCAGCTTGATTGTGTATAGAAGTGTTGGAAATGAACCCCTGATTCCTTTCTGAAACGATTCCCTCTGATACAATAGGACTGTCAGGCTTGCTGACAGTAATGGCAAAGTTCTCACATGTCAGTAAAGCCTCTCCTCCCTTGGAAAGCTGAAGAACAACTTGCTTTATGTAAGTATTTAGGGACACAGCAAAGACCAATAGTTGATATGTGGGCCATGTTCTCAGTCACCTTTCCAGCTCCTAAGCTAACTCCTGTACTGTGTTGTGGGGACAGCAGATCTGGGAAGTTCCTGGCAGGTATCCATAGAATAGCCCTTCCCTTACTTTATTAAAACAGCACATGCAAATGCTAACCAACTGTTTTGTTCATGCAGGTCTTTGCCCATGCAAATTTAGACTGCTAGTTTCCTTCATTACACATAAAGAGATTGGAATGTCCTTTTGAGTGGGAAATAATAGCCAGGAGAGTTCAGTAGCACCACTTTTTATTCTGTTTGCTCCTTAATCAAACGAGAACCGTGCAGACTTCGGTGTGACTGATGCAGCAGGGAGGACTACGGGGTTTGGCCCCACAGGTATTAACTTGTGTTATTCCTATGGGGGGGAGCTTTCTTTGTCTGCTATCTGCCTTTTAGGGGGACTGTTGGGGGCAGGAAGCAGCACAGTTGGGACAGGCAATGGGAGTACCTGCTGTGGCTTCAAGCCACAGCTGAATTGCTGTCTGGGAAATGCTAATTGACATTTGAGAGAATGTACTCTATATGAGAAAATGATGAGTGAATGGAAATTAAAACAAAAGGGTTGAAAATAGAGCTGTAATCAATCTAGCCCTGTATCTCAATAAGCCAGGGGCAGTATTTCATAGTGAATTTGGGGCAGATATTGCAGCAAGTGACACAATAGCAGGGGGTCTTCCCCCATTCCCTCCTCCCCTGCCATTAAATCTACATTTGGAAGGTGGATGGTGCTGACTCATAAATTAAATTGGGGTAATACATACAGTGTATATATATTTCTGTCACTTTGTCTCAAATTAAACACGAACCTTCTCCCCTGACAAGATGATAGAAAAGTTAATTGCTCGCCCTGGCTTTAAATTGGAATTTGAATTTGCAAAATGCTAAAGGTTTATGAGATCTAAATCATGAGGAGCTTAAATTACATTCCTGTGATAAAATATTAATAAATCAATTAAAACATAAGCCGAGTATAATATTACTTTTTTTGTAGGAACCTTGAACACAATAATTCATTAGAGTGTGCAGTAACAATTATTGTATCTTTTTTAATTTTCTTTTTTATTAGTTTCTCTTTTTTTAAACTGGGGAAAAGGCAACATCAGATGGGAAAACACCACACAATGGTGGAATATTATCCTGGTACCAAATCTAGTAATCTCCTAGTAACGGTGCATGTACATACAAAAGCATCTGAACACCCTGAGCTCCGCACATTGCACCGTGGCTCCACTACAACAAGACTCACTCACTGAAAGCTGGGGGCTGTTTTTCCCCTTTTCACTGTGGGAAAGAAGGGCAGTAGCATGGGAAGAAGGGAAAAAAATCATACTGCTCCTGTTTTGTTTTTTTTGTCTTTTCCAGCCTCTTTCCATGCCATTTTATCCTTTTTTTATTCTTCCTTCTCCCTTCTCTTTTTTGGTATAAGATTTGGATGAGTTCAGTGTCAAAACTATCAAAAAATTCACTGATCTCTCTGTAAAACTGGCCTGAGTTTTGTGTTGGGGAAACTCAGGTTAGAATTGGATTTTGTTGCTAGATTTTTAGTTATGTTTTGAACAACTCTCACAGCTCTAATCTTTACATAACCCATTTCTGTGTACTATATAAAGAGCACTTCAGGCACAGTATGGAACTTAGTTATTATTTGAGGAAGGAGGTGTTATGCTAGCTCAGCATGCATTTGTTATATGCAAACATTAATACACAAGGAATGCAATTATTACATATACCTGCACACCTCTAGTGCCTGTGAAGGTGCAGATTCCTTTGTTAAGTGCTTTTTACCTTCTGTGAAATGACTGGACTGCAAGTCTCATACAGCTATGCTTAGTAAAGGGTCTAATTGCTATTATTACATTATTTGTGTTTGAATTCTTGAAAGGTTATTTAGTACAAATTATGTGTTAGTGCCAAATTGGCAGCTCTGGGGACTGAAGTCTGCCGTACCATAGGGTAGGTCCCAGGGCTGGGTGCGCTCTGCCCACCCTTCCCTGCACCTCGGAGACGCGCGCAGCCATCGCTCCTGGTGACCTCGGAGGGTCTACTTCAGACTCTCCTGGTTTTGCCCTTTGCAGCTTACACCATGGCTCGTGCAGATCGTGTGTGCTGCAGCCAAGGGTTTTTGATGAAGCTAGAGCGTCTAAATAGAAGCCCCAGCCTGGTCCCCCTCTCCGGGGATGGGAGGGCTGTGCAGGAGGCGGCAGGGAGGGGGTGCGCAGCTGCTGCTCCCGCCTCTCCTGCGAGCAGCCCGCAGCCATCTCCCTCCAGCAGCACGGGGCAGCTGCATTGGCCAGCTGAAAGCAGCCAGGGCCAGAGTCACCTGGGGAAAACAGCGACAGGAGATACAGGAGCAGGTGGTGGCTTGTGCTTCTAACCACCTGTCTGAGTAACGCTTTCCTGTGCTGCCCAGAAGCTATGGCAGGCTCCAGTTTTCCTTGGGTATGGGATCCCTCATGATGCTCAGGGCTCTCCTCATGGTGAGACCATAATGAGTTCATTGAAGGATCCTGCCTTACCGTGCTCCTGGCTGTCCTAACTTGGGAGTGACCTCAACCTAAAATTAAATCTTCCTTTTCACAGGCTTCTGCATTTGCTGTCCCTCTGCTGATGAGACCAGGCAGGGTCTGTAGTAGTGATGCAGGATAAAATCAAACTTGGTGTTTCTAAGCACACATACCATGTCAGTACTGCTAAGCTCCTCATCAATATTAAAGAGTCAGTTGTTAGTTTTTACATGCATTGCTTTTCGTTTTTCCCATTTCATGAAGGGGGGGGATGTGAGAAAAGTCACTTTCCACCAGGTCTCAGCGTCATGTAGCAAACCAGTGGTGGTGATTCAATTGACTACGTGACTACAGCTGCCCACCCTTGCACTGAACCTCATCAAAACTGGAGAAATACCTGTTCATCAGGAAGTAAATGATCATTGAGCTTGTTTTATGCAGACTGAGAAGCAGCCATCAGATGCAGTTAGCCTCTTGTGGCTACCGAAATGAAGTACATTTAAACAAACAAGCTAAAACTGAAGGTTTCATATCACCAACATGGTCTGATCTTCCTTTGTTATGATTGCAATAGATTGTTGAGGGTTGACCCAGTATTATTTATTCATGGCTCTTGATAATTACATTTACTCAGTAGATTCCATACTTCACAAGTTCTGTTATAAAGTGTGACTGAATCTTTGTGCATTCCTGTAAATAAATTTTTTTAATTGGATCAGTTGAAATTCATGTGTGTGTAGGGAGGTGTTCCAGATTTTTCTTGTGTACTGGGATCATCTCCAGCACAATTGAAGAAAACTTTTAATACCAAGTTATTCGTCAGTGTTGCCTTTCGTTGAATCATAGGAGTTACACTAGTGAAGTCACAGAATCATAGAATGGTAAGGGGTTGGAATGGACCTTAAAGATCATCTAGTCCCAGCCCCTCACATGCCATGGGCAGGGACACCTCCCGTTAGACCAGGCTGCTCAAGGCCTTATTCAACCTGACTTTGAACCTTGACTGAGTTGGGCAATCCACAACTTCCCTGGGAACCTGTTCCAGTGCTTTCTCTGTGGCACACTGTCCTTGCTGGGACAAGGACAACACTACATGCACAAGAGCACTGTTAACTCCTCTTCTACCTGTGCAGAGGTGGAAGATTCTTTTTTAGCCATGGGTGACATCAGGTGCTTGAGGTGGTGAGTTGAGGCTACATATGGGCACGTAAAAATGGAGAGGAGGACACGGACTGGCCAGTGCCGGTACAGGGAGTACCCTACAGTTTTGAGGACCATCCTGTCAAAGACTTTACTTCCCTGTCCCACATGAGGACTGCCATCTCTTCCTTACTCTGTCCCAGGGAGGCAGCCAGAGCACGGATGGACAGGCAGACGGTGCAGTAAGTGCCTGTTGGGGGCACTGAGTTTCTCGCCGATTATGGTAAACATGATTTGGCTCCTGCGCTCTTGTAATCAGGCTTACTCTTGCTGAAACAGAGATTGCTCTATTGCAGTGCCAGGCCTGTAGCAATACCAACTGTTTAATAATTAACAGGCCCTGGTTGTTGGCAGCAGCTCCCGGCCCCCCGCCCCAGCCAACGCGGAGTGCCCGTTCCGTGGGTCTACCTGCCCGCCTGTGCTCTGGAGCGCAGAGCAGCGCCGTGGTCGGCGGAGGTGGAAGCGGTGCAGAGACATCCATCTCTGTCTAATCTGCTTGGTTTGTTATTCTCCAGGGACCTGGGGTGATACAGCGAACATGCAGTGCTTTGGCAGCACTAACAATGGCTGGGCTGTCGTTCTAGATAATATTACAGATTTTGCCTGATGCATGGGGTATTTTAGTCCTCTGCTCAGCTGCCTATTCTCTAAGGTCTTATTTTCTTTACCTTTATTTTTTATTTGGAGGGGTGAGGTAGGTAGTGGGAGAGGCAAGTTTTCTGCGAATTAAAAAATAAAGCAATGTGCTTAACTAGCTTGTTCTCCTGGTGCCAGAATGGTGTTTATTGTTTTATTGCATTAATAACTATTATCAAGCACTTTTCCATTATTTTGTCGTTAGAATGGATGCTGAAATGAAGAGCAATTTTTTTAGTGAATGAAGGGACTTCATTATGGAAGTCACTCTACCAATGGGGAAAAAAACAACAGCAAATAAGCCTTCACTCTTACCTCCATTTTGGCCACTTCCATAGTTTTTGTTTGATTTTCTTATTACTGTGTACAGTGTATGCATGTGGAAAACAGTATGTCATGGTTTATGTAGAAGTGAAGCTCGAGCTTGGAGATCAGTTAGGAAAAATATTGTGATATTGTGAAGAAGAAGAGATTATACTGTACAGTTAAAATGTAACTGCATGAATAGATGCAAGCATACATATTAATTTCCCTTTCGTTCTCCAAACCTTGAGTAGAACACAAGCCAGAATTTTCACTTGGTGGGATAATGATTTTATTTATTTAAATCCATATATGAAATGAATAGTAAGCAAAGGTTTTTTCCACTCCATGCTGCTATGAGCTCTATATTTGGAGTCAGCTAAACTTTGCACAGTATAGACCATTTTGGTCATCTGAGAGGGAAATCACTGAGCTATGTATTAGCCATGACATGGATGACACAAAAGGTCTTTGTGTTTTTAACAAATATTGCACTGTAAAACTTATGGTGTCTTGCAGTGTTCTGGAGGGAATTCTGTTGTAAAATTCTCTATCAACTCTACTTGAAACTCCACCCTTTATCATAATTATGGCAGGTGCAAGTATAAGGAAGCAAATGTAATTAGTAATCAGACCTGTGAGTACTGCCCTGTCGCCAGCTTTTTATTTCCTCTATGTAGCTTTGCCTTTACAGATCTGAGAACCCTGTAAAGCCCTTGCATAATTAATGTTTAGTTTCTAAACCAAGAAACCCCAGATGGTGAGGTCTGGGGCTCAGTGATGCTGTTTCATCTAAAAATGCCCTAGAGGGCATTAATGTGAGCATATCCATCCATTTTCAATAGGTGAGTCAAGTTAAATACTCCAGAACAAGGTGAGAAAACTTGAGTTTGTCTAAATCCTTGGGCCAAATCTTGTCACGTGGGGTTTTCAGGTCATCTAGATGATGTTAGGAGACATGAGCAGTCTTTGCTTCCCATGCCATTTGTTTTCCTAGCATACTTGAGCACTTCTGAAAATTCTTGTGTGTTTTTTTAATCATCCCTGAAGGCTTTGGCCTGAACAAGCATCTGGCATTTGACACAGTCTGTGTTGCGATTGCAGTAATGACTTCTTCCCCTGTTTGTCATTTACTTGAGTAGATCTCTACAGACAGTCTTTTGATTTATTCTCAGTTGGGAGCAAGTTGGAGTTCAGTGCTGCTGGATGTGTTCAAAAAATGGGAGAAGTACAGACAATGAACTTGTTGGTGTTCTTTCTGAAAGTTGTAGAATTGACATAGTTCTATACTTTTTTTAAAACTTTTTTTTTATTTCATAAGAATGTTGAAGCAAAGCCAACAGATAATTTTCAGGAGTCTCGAGCAGGGCAGCTACAGGTATGCAGGGAGAGGCAGTGCACTCAGTAGATTAATGAAGTACCTTTGCAGCTGCTATTGTAGAAGCTGGAAACCTTGTTTCATTAAGCAGAAAAATAAACTACAGAAACAGAAGACTCCCTCTCCTTCTTTCTAAAAGTGTTTCCTTTCTTAAAATGCACATTTTTAATCCAGTGGGAAGAGTCTTTTCTTACTGCTGACATACTCCTTAAATCATATTGTTTTCAGGCAGTAGATAGAGTGTGTAGATGAGTGACATTTGCTTGTAACTGTAACTAAAACATAGTTTTAGTGACATCAAAAAAATGATTGCATTTATAAGCTGAACCATTTACAGCACGTAGAAGGAAAATTGAAAGCTAGATTTAGGAATGAAAAACATCTCTTATCACTTTGAGTGCCTGCAGCTGTGCCATCTTGGGGTTTGATTTATTTAGAGTTGCTGGTCAGTTCTTGGTCAAGAGAATCACCAGGAATAACTTGAGGGACCCTTGGGAGTGATTCAGTAGGTTGTGCTGTTCCCTTGAAGCCAGCTCTGATGCTGTACCCAGCAGGATGTTTAGGAGGTTGTTTGTTTCTTCAGCTCTAGCTTTCAGGTAGGACTTGAAAATTAGCTATCTGCTGCCATAAAAAAGATCTCATTAATGTTTTTTTTCTTTTTTTTTTCTTTTTTTTTAGTTGTAGCAGTATTCTTAGACCATATGTGAACTTTCAGCAGCATGGGTGGTGGAAAATATAGTAAAAGATAAAATGTAATGGTTTCAGAGTCATCTCATGTATGCTTGACTGTGAAGCTTGAAGCAAATTCCAGGACCTGTGAATTCCAGGAGTCGTAACTGGAAAAACAACCCTATGGGAACAAGTGGGGACATAGGATAATGGCTTTAAACTGAAAGAGGGCAGTTTTATATTAGATATAAGGAAAAAACTCTTCTATGAGGGTGGTGAGGCACTGGAACAGTCTGTCCAGAGAAACCATTATGCTTTATCCTCTACTATATTTCCCACCACCCATGCTACTGAAAGATCACGTATGGTCTAAGAATACTGCTACAGCTGAAAAAAATCATAAAATCACAGATGCCCCATCCCTGGAAGTGTTCATAGCCTGGCTGGCTGGGGCTTGGAGCAGCCTGCTCTAGTGGAAGGTGTCCCTGCCCATGGCAGGGTGTTGGAACTACATGGTCTTTAAGGTCCCTTCCAATTAGGTTCTGTAATTCTATGATTTTTTTAAACATGCTGTGTGGGTAGTAGACCTGACTTGGCTTCCAGCACAAGGTGAAGTTGAATCCAGAAGCAGACCTAGAGAAGACTCCCAACATTCCAACTCTGGGAGTTGCTTGAATGCGAGCTCTCAGTGATGGCCCTCCACTGAGCTGTATTCTGGTCAAAAGCAGTCACTCAACTAACAAACAAAGCAACACATATTTTTCAGAGGATATGAGCAGTGTCTTTCCAGGCTGTCTCCAGAATTCAGAATTCTTCTCAGAAATCTTTAGAAGCAGTGAAACCTCTCCTCTGTGCTGGACTCCTCTTTTGTGGGAGAACTGCTTGTTATGGTCTCTCAGAAGGAAGAATGTTCTTTTTGACTCTGAAGGTCACATGAAACATAATGTCAGAAATTTCTCTTTGTATGGTTTGAGGTCAGAAAGGTCATTCGTGTTTTGAACCCAGTTTTGCACAAACAAATTCTCTCCATCTTGAACCCATCAGGAGGTTAAAGCTCCTCCCTTCCATTGATGGTGTTGTTTCCACTGGTCAATTCCCTTGCTGTTTAAAAATGTGAGATTTTTTTCTTCTTCAATTTGACTTTTCTTTCTTTCATTCTTGGCTTCACGTTCCAGACTTTAGTTCTTGTTACGCCTTTCTTCACCCAACTGAAGATCTCTTTAGAAAACAATGCAATAGAGAAAAGTAAAAATGCCTTTTAAAGCCTACCCACTACCTCCTGTTTATGCCTCCAGGGATTGCTTTGGCCATCTTTGCCACATTGCACTGCTTGTTCATGTTCAGTTGTTTATTTGTTGTAATCCTTCTCAGAATCTCTGTTTTTCAGGGTGCAGCACACCCCACCTGCACCCATGTCCCATCCTGTAATACATCATGTATTCCTTTTACTTGAAGGCTTGCCCTACTAAAAGGTTTAATTTGAAAGAACAGAAGTTTCGAAAAACCTGATTCTCCTCATCTCTTGATATCCTGTTCTCCTGCTATTTTATCAGTCTTTGCATCACCTGGAAATTTTTATCAGCTGTGATTTTATGAGTCATTGATCAAAATGCTGAATTGTTGTTATTACTAATTTTACCTAATTACTAATTAGTTTTACTCATTTTACTAATTGTATCTTCTTCAAACCACCTGTGTTTGGAGACCCCTTAGAATAATAGCTTTCTGAGGCTCTTCCATTAGTTAGCAGTTCAACGCATGCTTTCATTGATGGAACTAGAATGTTCTGCAGTAGTCCTAAGTCAAATGCCTATAAAACTGTAAGTGTATAAGGTCTTGGGCTTATAAAATACATACCCTTACCAAGAATAAAATCAAGTTTGTTTGACAAGACCTATTTTCCATAAAACTGTTTAAACTAGCATTAATCACTTTCCTACCTTTCAGATCTTTATCAATAATTTCAATCAGCATACATCAGTGCAATTTTACTTGTGTCAGTAAATTTGTAGATTTTGCTCACTTACAGTGTCCTAATGAGTGTGTATTACTCAAGAAAGCAAAAACCAAAGCAAAAGTCAGTGCTTACAATACTGCAGTGTACTTGGGCACTTCTTTATTTGGAGAAGCACTCTGTAACTTCTCTGTGTGGTTGTGGATGGAATGCACTGGTAAGTCCCAGCAGTCCCCATAGGTAGAGTGGACACTGGGGAAGGTCCCTAACTGGAATTTTAATCCATGAAAATGTTTATGGGATTTCCTACACAAATTTGAATTGGATCAGAAGTCTTTTACCTTGCATCCAGCATATGTATCTGCTTTGTGGTCACCGAGACACTACTTCCACAATTTTTTGTTGTTTGTACTGAAGCTCAGAGTAAAGCTTGGTTTTCCTGTGCTGCTCTCTTCTTCCATTTCCTGAAGTTCACAAAGGGAATCTAATGGGGAAATTCTGCAAACATCACAGAGTTGTAGGTACTGCTGAGATGGCTGTGAAGCAGCAGTGTTGGTGTGGAGGCAGGAGGCTGATGACTCCTGGAAACAGATGGGTGTTCCTTTCAGATAGCTTGAGACATGATTTTCTTTCCTATTAGGTCTTGAGATGCTTTGTGCTTTAAACACCCTATTGTGTCTAGTAAGCCTGAAATATTAATTATTTACATTAGCCTCCAAAGGAAAAATGTTGAAAGGCTATGCAAGCAAAAATTCCTGGACTACTGCATTTGACTGTCTAGTGTATACAAAATTGCAAGATGTGGGTGAGAGTTGTGTATAACAATATTTGAATTTTGTATGAAATATATATGTGGATTTAATTTTTTCTCAAGGGTGTGAGGTCTTGGCCAAAATTGGGCTGGCATGGATGGCAGAAAAAAAAGAAAAGGAACTTGAGTATACCAGAATGACCTACTTAAAAAAATTAAATTGGAAAAAAAAGTAATGGCTTGTAGCTATGGGATAATGGAATTTGGGACACTTCATCGTAATCTTGCTTTTAATTGACAACAGGCGTGTTTGTGCTTTATTGTGGAAGGACTTTGTGATCAACATACCATTGCTGCATGAAACACTCCACTTTTTATTTTACTGGTCAGAGAAAACAGTCCAGGATTCCAATCTCCAGGTCAAGGATTTTCATTTAAATCCATTTGTATTGTATTCTGAGGGAGATTCACTCTGATTATTGAAAAACAAACCCCACCCAGTCTCCTTCTCCCTCAAAAAATCCTCACTTTCTTTCTGAACATTGAAACTTCTTCCTGCTCAAAGGACGATGAAGAATGGCTGGTGTTTCTGGAGAACATGTGTTTAAAATATTTGGTAGGGAATCCCTATTTCTGTATGGTAAAAGGGGTTGTTGTTTCTGATCTGACTCTGGGCATTATTGTAATAGAAATATTTTAGTTGCCATAATGTATAGATTGTAGAAGTTGAAATGGAATGTAATTGATTTTGGTGTTCTAATGATAGATAAAATTCCAGAGTCTCAAACCTTCTCTTTTAGAGTAAACTTCTTTTACTTAGTAGCCATATTCTGAAGCTTCATAAAAGTGTTCTGCTTTCAAGCCTTTACAAGAAAGATCTTAGTGATAAACCAATTGGATTAGCATTTTTAACTCATTTTTAACTGTTTTCTTACTCACAAATTTATTATCATTTTCTCATTCTTCTTGATGAATTTTATTTCTTAGTTTATCTATACATTCAGTCCATAAGCCCTTCCCTTAGAAATTCTCAGTAGATTTGGTGAGATGCTATATACCTTGGGGAGCCTGAATGATTTATTAAAATCCCACCCTTCATCCTCTTCCAAATATGACAGTCAGAATTCAAAGTGAGAATAATTACAGCTATGCAGTTACAGCAGTTCTGAAAGACAGGGTAATATGAAGACTCCAGAGGAAATGTTAACAATTCTAATAGTTTTTTGTAAAAGACAGAGAGAGACTGTCAAACCAGAGGTTTAAACAAAGAATAGGTTAAAATAAAAATACCAAAATTTAAAGGCGATCAAGGACTAGTTGAGCCATGGAACAGATGATAAGCAAGCAAAAACTTGTTGTCGAAAATATTGATATCTTGCTGGCAAAAAGAGACATGTCTGTTATTTGCCCAACTAGATAAGTCACAGGGGGACACAGGAGTGAAATGAATCTCTTTCAGTACCTCTCTCTGAAATACTAAATTAAAGTTAGTGGCTACATTTGACAAAGAAAAAGTGTGCGGCACATAGTGAACTATTAGTATGACTGCAGCATTTAGACAAATTGAATGGCGTGCTATTGTCCATCATCTTTTTATTCTCCTTTTTTACCCTAATTTTGAATAATTCATGGGAAAAATGATCGCTTCATAATGCCACAAACTCACAGCAGGCAAAACTAATTTTACATGATATGAAAACAGATTTTATTTATTTAAGAGTAATATTTAAAGAAAACAACAACTTTTTTGACACCAGCTGCTGGGAAATAAATAGAATATTTTATGACAGAAAAAAAAAATCCAAATGCATTAAAAGCTGTTCCTGAGAGATGGATTAAAAAGTAAAATATAGATGTTGGGCAGATAAATTTAAACTTGGTGGTCACTGATGTAATTCTGTTCCTTAGGGGGAGCGAAGGATAGTTTTCTGGAAAAAAGGAAACTTCAAAGGAGTGCAGAGATGTGCTTAAGAACTTGTCTGAATGCTGATCTCTGTTCTGGTGACTGGGGGCAACTTGGGTGACATCTCTTTAAGATCTTTTACATTCTCTAGACCAGATGGGGTTTCTTTCCCTCATGTCTGTTGCGTGAGAAGCAAGCCTCCTTTTTTTTTTTCCCCCCCTCTATTTTTCCATATCTGACCTCAGCTCTTTAGCAGGAGGAAACTTTGAACCTACAGCTTTTTTTGCTGCCAATTTTTGGGTTTGTTTTTTTTTCTTTCCCTTCTTCTTGGAGTGGCTTGATGAGTGCAGCAAGAAGGCAATCTGGAGGGATATTTTATTTATTTTCATGAGGCCCTGCTGAAGAGTAGAAGGAGTGAGTGGATCGATACCCTGTTCTCATGTCTCAGGATAGGGGAGAGGAGGTGGCGAGCAGGAGGAAAGTTGCGCAGCGTTTTAGCACAAGAGCAGTTGGAACAAATGCCATCAGTAATATAAATGTTGTGTACTGCATTTTCATGTAAAATTGTTTAACTTAAAAACTCTTAGTGACAGAGGGAATGTAAATCTGAGGCTGAGAGCCTAAGTCCCTAGCA
>VYZP01041478.1:12173-35682 GCA_013400635.1 Hypocryptadius cinnamomeus | reverse complement strand
TTTTTTTTGTTGCTTGTCTCTGTGGTTACAGTAGCTAAGCCCCACTTGGGCCCCTGGCAAGTCCCGTGGCCTCCTTGACAGAAAATTGCCTCATGGATTGTCCGTAAGAGTACGGGCTGGCAGCCTCCAGCACAGCACCTATCTCTGAGTTGGCTTCTCCCCTTTCAGAGGAGTTTCTGAAATCTCAGCAAAATGTCCGAGTTGTTCCTTGTGTTTTTAAGAGGAACTGGTGTGTTTACATGCCCAGAGATGTTGACAGGCATTGATTCATCTCCAGAGTCAATCTGTGCCTTCCAAGGATGGTTGGTAGGGGTTATTAAGGCACCAGCCATCAAAAGGTTGGTGTCTATTTCTGGGGTGAAAGCAGTGGGGATCTGACTGAAAAGATTTGATGTACTGGTGAACTGTGACATTCCTGGGGAACAGGGGACTGCTGGTATCCTGCTGAAGATTTTCCTCTGGGGCATTTTTGGTATTTTCCCCTCTCAGATTATAGCCCCTAGAACTCCTCTATTCTCACAGCAGAAGAGTTAAAGCAATGGGGGTACCAAGACTGGTCCAGCACCCTACAGGAATGAGGATCCAGATCTTGCAGAGGCTGAGAGACAGGACAATATTGCTTGTAATGATTATGGTATTGCTTGTCCTCAGCACACCCACACTGTTGTCAGTAAGCCAACAGGAAGAAAAATGCCCCCAGGTTGCCTCAGTCCCTTCCCCCAACCGCTCTTGGTTCATAAGCATGTAACTAAATTAAGTCCTTGAAGATGTGTAATTTCTGCGTATCCACCCTAAACATGCACAAGAAACAGCATCCACAAGAAGAGCTGAAACTCAATTTATTTAAGCATGTCTCACAACAGCCAAACTCAAGAGAACAGCCCAGGAGGCTGATCTCCATCTCTGCAGTGAGGCTGTGGGTGGATGTGTTTTCATTAAGCAGTCCAAGCCTTCACAGATCTACAGACCCCTTTACACTTCCCCTTGATTTTGATATTTTTTCCCCAATTCATCCAAGCTTTTCTCTCAGTTCAGAGATAAGGGAGCAGAGAGGAAAAACCCAGCCCCTCTGTGATTCTTCAGGACCTGATGGGTTCCCCCAGGGTCCAGTTTATAGAGTCTTCTCATTATCAAGAGGTTTTGCCCACCCCTGCAGCTGATTAAGGCTTGGCTTTTCCAGGGAGGCAGCAGCCATGGTTAGCTGGAAATAAGAAGGGGAGTAATTCCTCCTACACACTCAGAGACCACACTCTGACCTGGTGAGTAAAAGACAATTTATGGACATTTGGGAGGACTGAATGGAGACCACCTTATCCCGAGGCCGAATCAGAGCCACGCTGTGGGTGGGAGCTGGAAGAAAAGTCAGAGGAGAGTGGGAGAAGAACACAGCAGGAAGAATAAGAGAAGGTGAAAGGTTCATATAATCATTTTAAAAGATCCTTCTTACTCTCTCCTTGCTGGCTGCTGGCACTGCAGACTGGACACAGGCGTTTGGCAAGGCTCAGTCTCTGGGACACACACAACAGGGACCTACCCCGTGCACTACACGTACTGCAGTCCTCCCACCCACCAAACCTCTCCAGGCCCTCTCTGGGTTTATTTCAGCTTGGAAACCCACCACATCTCTGATGTCATCCCTCACTGGGGCTTGAATTCCTTTCAAGTTTGACTGGTCCAGCACAAGAAACATTATTTTTATATGTAGGAGGTATGTCTATGGTTCATAAAACACCACACAGGACTGAAGTGGCTGGAGACTGAGTGATAAACCGAGGCCAAGCATTTCTACAATTGGTTCCGAAAAGGGAGTTTTATTGACTGAATACATCATTTTTTCCCATTATTCTGTTGGGGCTACTTATGTCAACTCTGCTACATAGACTGAGGCTCCACATATTGCACAGAACTCAAGTATAGAGACCAGGAGAAAAATTAAAAGCCAAACCAATTAATACATCCAGTCTTGTGTTCACTAGATGCCTTTTGAAATGACTGCTTGTTGCCTTTAAAAAAAGTCTTGAAGCTCAGTCACTGAAAGTCTGTGAAAACCTCACAGTCTAGGAGTGAATTATTAGTTTTTCTTGCATGAAAACTCTGTAAAACATTCGCTTCATGGCAATTGATGAAGTATTTCAGCATGTCTATTTTATCATCACATAGAAAGGATCCAAGAACATTTTAATGCCCACTAAAGCCTTTGTCCATAAGAAGTGAGTGTTTTGTTCCAGCAATGATAAAGACCTCCTGTATAGCTCTTGTCTAGGACTGCGCTTTGAACTTTAAAATTAACCAGTGCTGGTAAACAGGAAACACCAGATTACAGTTTAGCTCACATTAAATTGTCCTCTTGGCTTTTTTTGTTGTTGTTTTTTTGTTTTAGGCAGGGACAAATAAAGTGTTGCATCAAAGCTGAGGCCACAAATTGTTTATTTATTGGGGGTATTTTGCACTTTGCATTGCAAGCTGCTGCAACTGAAAGAAACATGGGTTGGCACGAAAAGGGGAGGAGGAGTGAGAGCTATAATGGAAGAAATGTTACCCAATAATTAAAATTCAGTGGTACTGTAAATCCTAATGGAAACAACAATGTGTCTTTGTGTACAATTAACTCTGGGCTCCAGTTCATGATAAAAATTCTAGCTTGTAAAAAGCCTTGACCTCAATACCGAGAGCTCAACAGAGGTTCACAGATCTGGCTTAAAAAAAAAAAAAAAAAAGAATTTCACAGAGGGGGAACAAATAGTAGCTGGACTTGGTCCCCTAAATATGCTCCAATTATTCAGGGTGGTTGAAGATAAGATACAGAAGAAGTACCAAAGGGAAAATAGTCCAATAGCTCACAAAAAACTATAAAGGGCTGCTTGATGTCTAGAGTGAAAATTCACCCTCCCCCCCTTGTTATCCCAATCCTACATTCTGCAGGGCACCCTGTGTGTTAAAGTCCTAGAAAATCTTTATTATTATTAGTTTAATACTTTTTTAAATGTTAACAAAGCAGACAAAACGAGTTGTTCATTACAGTGAGTGACTGACAGGGAAACATGAAGGACTATTCATTAAATAATTACTACTTTTAGGCAGAAAAAGTTACTGTGCTTAAAAGGGGAAAAACAGTGCAAAATCAAATTGTCTATTCTTTTTTTGGTGGGTGTGTGTGGAGGGAGTAATGTCTCATGGAAAAGACAGTTCTACAAATGTCAATCAGTTTGACAAGCAATTATCAGCATCAAGGAAAGGACGTAGACTGTGGGTAGAGCCCCCCAGAGCAGAGTAGCTCAGGTACTGTGCCAGGTGATGGTGGGCACAGTGGGACTTGTCCAGAAGAGCAGATCTACAGTTTATCTGCAAGCCTGCAGAAACAGAATCAAACCTCATAACGCTTCCTAATCAACTATAGTTACTTTTGTAGCAGACTTTTTTTTTTGTTTCCCACCACTTCTAAAAATGGAAGGACAACACAGAGCTTCATGGAAGGAAAATTAATTCAAAAAGGTGTTTCGGAAATATTTTTTGTCAGAACTTATGCAGACTAGATTCATACTTGGATTTGGCATGTTTCTCTGCAGCAGTGAATCCAGCAGCTGTAGCAGATGCTTCTTCCAAAGAAGGTGAGAAACAGGTTGTCAAAAGAGTCATTTAAGAGTCTGAAGCCCTCTGGTCCAAATGCAATTATAAAATTTTAGAATCATTTAGCTTGGAAGAGACCTCTAAGATTACTGAGTCCAACTGTTAACCAGCACTGCCAAGCCCACCATTAAAACATGGCCCAAGTGTCACATCTGCTTTTTAAACACTTTTTTTTGCTCCTGAATCTGCTTGATTGTCCCCACATAGTCATCTACATTTTTCGCCATTATTAAAATAGTACAAGAATCAGTTTTTAAACACCTGGGGGATAAAATATCAGAAATGCTCCCTTCACATCCTTACGCTGGAAAATAGAGAAAGGCTCTCCACCTCCCTGGCACCATTCATCAGTAACGAAGTACTCAAAAAAGGGAGCTGTGATTTGCTTCTCAGAGTAACTTACAGCCCTTTCAACGAGAGCTGTGAGTGCTCAGATGTTTGATGGCAAGGCTATTTAGGAGGTGCTTAAAATACAGATAAAGCAGAGAGATGTGATCTCTATGCTTGTGGAAAGCTATAAAAAGAAACAATTCTGCACTTCAACCACTATCTTTTGATCCTTAACCAGAGGTAGGTTTGGGAAGAAGCTTGCTTGTGTACACTGCAGCGTGTTAGCTCTTGGCATCAGGTCGGTTACAGAAGGAGCAGAGCAGCAGTAGCTGCTTGTGGTAGAAAGGAAAGAAAGCTTAAAATGAGTGCAAGTGTGGGAAAATAGCACTTTCATGCAAATAATCTTTACAGTGAAAAACTCCATCTGCTCTGGCCCTGTGCATTTGAACTTATTTTATGTTGTACTGGAGCGTGCAGATTCCCTGGGAAATTGCTTAAATACAGAAGTCCCAGGCTTTTGTGTGTCTATACAAATCCTTGGCATGTCACTTCACTCCATTCTCACCTCAGCCATGAAACACCACTGCAGTTGGTGGGATTCCTCAGGAGAATCATTTCCAAGGAGAAATGGCATTGGCATTTGGTCCATTTTAGGCAGAACGGGAACATGTGCACTCACATCCCAGACGGCTGAGCATGCTGAGAGCTGGTGACAACAATGACAACCAATGCCATAAGTCTTGCTGATCCCAGTGGGGCAACAGCAAGTCCTTAATCCCCGTGTTGTTTCCAAGCTTCCTGTTTTGAAATTGCCATAATTAAATTCTAAAGACTGAGAAAGCACCAAATGGGTTGCCAAGTTTGTGTCAAGCCTTATCAGCTGATCTCATCATAATCCGGTAAATAGCATATCATGAACATCAAATCTAATTAAATCCTCTTGAGATACGGGTTAAAAAACAGACACAAACAAGAATCAAACATTTAAAACCTGCTGCCGTACAATCAGAATTAATCCACAGGGAGAAGTGAATTTCCTTGAAATCTGGACAAATAAGCCTCCTGTGTTTTCCATTCCCCAGCGGCTCACGGTCTCTCTGGCACACACAGTCAGAAGGAAAATGCAGTTACTGGGGTTTTATTTTCAACACAGACCAGATGAAATGCACCTCTAAACTCGGAGTTCTGAAGCAGAATAGAGGACAGGGCAGAGGAGATATATTTTATTTTTCTATATATTTATCTCCATTATGCTCAGCAGTACTTTTGGTGCCGTCCATATATAAAAGAATGCTCTCTAGCCATAGGAAGGACAATGAAAAGAGCTCTCCTGTGGGCTCAAAAAGGCAGCAGTGATGTTGTTCTTAAGTCAGTCTCTTGATCATTACATTATCTGCCAGGCACCTTTCGAAACACCTCTAATGCACCCTAGGTGTCTGTGTGTGTGCACAGGCCCTTAGGGCTACACCTATGCTGCTAGTAAATTAAACAGTGGCAGGTAATATTCCCAGGCATTGGAATTTGATAGTCTACATCATTAAATTCCTAGAACCTGCCCTGGCACATTTTTGACCTGAATCAATTAGCGTTCTCCCACACATGTCCCAGGATTTTAGGAGTTAGCAGAGCCAGACCATTCCCAAGAGATGCCGTGACTTCTGTTGTCGTGTGTGGTGACAAGAGGAGCTTGATATTATGGACATGGCTCATTCCAGGTCAGTGGGCCTCACTGCCAGAGAACAGCCCTAACAACACCCAATTTTCTAATCAGAGCTGTTGCCTCTGTGAATGTCTTAGCCTACCTATTTAATCTGGGTACATCGTAGGAGTTCTCTACACTGAGCAGATCACATCAGAGCTGTATGAAAGGGCAGCTCAGGACTTTATCTGCTGGGTGACTTTAGGAGCCACAGTTTTCCTACACACAGGCAGGAGCTGCTCTTAAACACAACCTTTCCAATCAGTTCCATTAGGTTACAGCAGAGAGGAACATGGTAAAGGGGCTTCTTTGTTCCCACCCTTCTTTCTTGATGTGAACTAGCACATCTCTGGTCTCTCTGATGATCAGCAAGAAGTTGATATTTGCACCTCTTGCAGACCTTTAAAGAACTAATTCAGAAGAGCATGAATTCATAACCAGCAGTATAATTTCACTCTAGGGGAAAAAAAAAAAAAAAACAAAAAAAACCACCAAACACACTGTCTTTTCACTTCCAGGATTAAACTAAAAATCAAAGCTCAGAATGGATTTGCCTTGAGTGAAGAGAACAGCCCCTCTGGCATGGATTCACCCCACCCAGCTTTATGTATCTGAAATAAAACTTCACTTTCTCAAGGCTTTCTCTGCAGCCAAAGAACACCAAAAGGTATTTGGTTCATCTCAGACCTAACTTGTGACTCCACTAATACAAGGAGCATAGACCAGCAATTATCATCATTTCAGCATTTCAAACTAATGTCTTTTACCTGTAAACCTGCAATGCTTCTTGATCTGTTCACTTTTGACATTGCCTTTCAAGTCTCTTACAAGTCTCACCATTTTTCTGCATTTTCACAGGAAAATAAAAAGCAAATTAACCAGTTGTGTCCCTGTCAACAATAGCAAAAGCTATTTTACTATTAACTCACATTTCAGACCTGATTCAAAATGAAGTTTCTGTTCTCATGATAAAAACCCCTAAGTTTCAGAGCACTAAGGTCACCCTGACTGAGAAAGTGAAGCAGACCCCTTGCAGAGCAACTGTTCATTATAAATGGTTAATTCCCATATCTGTATTTTCCCCTAAAGCAATGTTGACTGGCCCTACTACTCACTAACTTCACAGCCATCACCAGGGCAGATGCTGGACTAAGGAATTCTTCTCCTGTACAGGCTTTAATACCTCAGTTCTCTATGTTGTGATCATTCAAAAACTCACAGCAAAGATAGGGATGGATGGATGGATGGATAGATAGATGGATGGATGGATGGATGGATGGATGGATGGATGGATGGATGGATGGATGGATGTGGAAGCAAAGGGACAAGAACAGCCACTTAAATTTGTATTCCCACCAAGCAGCAGCTGCATGGAACCTGCTGCTTCCAGCCATATGGAGGAATGTATCCCAGACACTTGTATTGCAGCACTACAGCCCACTTAAATATTGTTGTGATATGGATTTAAATCAAGCAAACTGCAGTTTGTATCTGTGGTATTTAAAATGTGCTTAAAACTGGATTTTTCTTCCCTGTTTTCTGACTCTATTCCTTAAAATAAATTTATTTCTGTTTCAGAATCTGAATTTACCTGTCTTCGGAAATGCTTTATACAGGATGCTGAGCAAAAGTGGCAATTTGTGGTACTTTTGTATCATTTTGTAATGCTGTGACTGTCCTCGTCCTGTTCTTCCTCCCTTTCCACATGTCACTCACACTGCCAGCCACTCCTGCAGCACAGCCTGTGCCTCGGCAGGCTGTGTCCTCAAAGGCCACCCATCATTCCCAGCATCTCCATTAGGAAAGTGCACCTTTAGTTCACCCCCTTTTCCATGAGGTCTGCAGTCCAACAGGCAAAGGCAGCTTCAAAACAAGACCTTGCCAAGCTTATTTACAGAGAGCTAATGACAGAGAAACAATGGCAACGAGGAGGGGAAAAAAATCAATTCACCCAGTCATTTGGCAAGGAAGGAATACACATTTCCCTTCTTTACAAGGTTCTGCCTTGGGTCCAGAGGGAAGGGTCTGCTGTGTTCAGTGGAAATAAAACTACTTGTGTAGCTGAGTATCAGAAGAGCCAGAAAAGCCAGTGACCTGTGATGTCTTTAAAGCAAGATAATATTTAACAGCTTTAAAAGGAAAGAAACTCTAGTCTTTGAAGACCAGAGAGATAGCAAACTGTATTATCTGTCAGAGCTATTACTAATAGTGAAAAATAACAGTAACACCTTTACAAATTCCAAACACAGCTGATGATCAACCTTAGCTGATCACTTTTCTGCTAACTGGGTCTTACAACTTTTGGGCTGATCCTACATGTCAGTCGGCATGAAGTTGTTTATCAGGTGTGCATCCATTCCTTCACTCCCTTCACTCACCATCATTTTAATATCAAGACAAGGGCACAGGATGAAAACCATACTTTTACATTTCTTAATTTGCTGCAACTGTGATGCTGAAACAGTTTTTGTCCCTTCATTGTTCTTTTTCTCATACATTCTTCTTCCTCCTTGCCAGTGGTGCCTTAGTGTGTGGATGTATGTTTGGTACCTTAAGGCATGCTCCAAGTGCATCAACATCTTTTTGAATCTTGTTTGTACAGCCAGTTGTTGGTGATAAAATCTTTCTGTTCAATGTACAGAATCTTTTACCTCTTTGCAAGTGATTACATTGCTGCCTAACATGTTGGTGGGTCTTCACATTTTGAAAACACCAGTCAATGCTGAAGTTATATCCAAGAAGTAAATTTTCTCTTTAGGCATTGGAGGTGATGCTCTTTCTCAGATGCACTTGTTGAAACCCAAGATTTTCCAACTCCAGCGAGGATCAACTGCCTGCAGCTACTCTGCTCTGTGAACACAAACTCAGCCTGGCACCTGGGGCAGTGTTTGCTCCCCTTACACTTCCCTCACCTGTGGCAGCACCCTTGCGGTTAATGTGGGTGACCCTCCTGACACTGCTCCTTTGCAGTTCTGGCTGGAAGTGCCTGATTCCAGCCCACCCAGCAGAGTCCAGCATGATATCTGTGTTTCCAGAGAACCCCAGGCAGTGAGGGGACTGCTCATAGCTACACTTCTGGGCCTGCTCACTGCAGGAGATGTAATGAGCTGGGGTAATGCCAAAAAATTGGAACCAGCAGCTCTTCCTTGAAGCATTTAGGTGACAGCACTGACTAAATCATTTACTAACCAACAGGCATCATTATTCTAACTAACTAATTAGAAGGCATAACTATACCTAGTTGGTAGAGTTGCCTACTAGGTGACTAAGGAAATTCATAACTCAGAGACCTGGCTAATACATCCCAGAGAGACCTTACTTCAGCTTCACAAGGTGAAGTTCTAAAGACTCAATATAAAAGTTTTCAAATGGAATTGTAGAAGACTGCTGACTGCTATGCAGTTAAAAGATGGATTTGAATGGCTGGTTTGGGATACATTAGGATTGCTTGCCAGAAGCTGTTGTATCTTGTTAGCTGGCATCTTATGGCTGCTTCTCTGCTGTGGCCACTGGGAGCTCCACACAGGTTGCAAGGACCTAGCACTGACAGCCCCGGTCTAAGAGCAGATTCCATGTGAGCTCAAGACTCAGGCAGGAATCCAAGGCATGACCCAGGTTCATCCTGGGTGATCATGGCAGTAGATGGCAGCAGTGCACATCACCCCTAATGCTCATGGAACCAAGGTGGTCCTGCTTGACAATGGCCATCTCCCAAGGAACAAGCTCAATCAAGGTACAAGATCAACCATAATCATCCTCCAGAGGCCCCAACACCACTCTGCCATTTGATGCAATTATTTTATCACACAGACATCAGCCTTTCACAGAACTGAAGGCAAGGCCCTGTTCCCCAGTGCTGAGCACCTCTGGAGATGACTGAGCCTTTGGGTGTACATCAGCAATCACAAGAGTGGATCAAACCTCTGTAACTGAATGTTCCCTCTATGCTTACATGAGCACTCCTGGATGCAGGGACTCATTTTGGACTCTGCCTGGAGAGCTGAGCTTTTGGGAAGCAAATGAAAAGGCAACAGCCAGGGAACCACCAAGGGCCACCGATGTAAACACAAGCACAGCTCCAGGCTGAAAAACAAAGGACAGGGAAATGAAAAGCAAAGCTGATGAGCCACCCTCAGTATTAGCACTTGTGGTTCACTTTCCCCTCCAGAGAAGATTTAAGGCCTCGGTGACAGATGCCAATCTCACCTCCCCTGAGGTGACAGGGGGTTGGCTTAAGTGGTGTGTCAGAAAAGGAAGGCAAGAGGGATTTTGTTCCATTTTTTTTAAGGAATTAAAGAAGATCCTGTGGCTTTAACCTTCAGGATAACCTTATTTCAGTCTGGTTCTCATTGCTGGGCTGCTCCTTGATGAGTTTTTTATGCCTGATTAATTAGTACACTGAAGGGAAGTGGGGGCTGCTCTGTTTAGCAGTTTGTGCCTCCTTCTGACTAATTCACCACCCAGCTCTACAGCTCCAGAGGGTCCGCACTTGCCTCTCTCATGCCTCCGGTGTGAGGTTTCATTGCCTCTTTCTACTTTTTGATTGTATCCTTCCTATCAATTCAGCCACATTTATTGAGGGCTAGCTGGAGAGCAGTTTAATTTGAGTTTGTAAGTTTATTTCTCCACTACTACAAAACTTTTCAAAGAAAAAAATTCAGATGCAGGAGTGAATGGTTCAGATCCATGGAGCACTATCTTCTAAATAATCACTTTTACAGTGTTATTGATGACAAGAAATCATAATTTTTTAGGAAGATAACTTTGCATATGCCATTATTGCCAGTGTATGAGCAATCAGGAGAAAAGCACTTTTGTGGTCCTTTAATTTTTAGAAATGTGAACCCATAATAATACAACTTATGCTAAATTATTTTGTGTCCCAGTTTTCCCAGGAAAGGTGAGGAAATTCTGACCCTCTTGGTAAATCACTTTCAGCTCTGACAATAAAAAGTGTTGGATGAAAGCTAAGCAGTATTACCAGGGATATAAATGAAGGCAGCTTTCTGCTCAAATAGTTTTTTTGGCTAAAACTGGAAAAAGTAAAACTACAAAGCAGATACGAATGTACAAAAAAGTCTTTGACTACTGGAGTCAGGGCAGGTGGTGGCTTAGTCTTTGTCACTCTTAGTGACTTTGTCACTCTCTAGGAGTTATGGGGCAGTCAGGTGCAATTCACTGGGGATAGAAATGGTGTGTGAGTGCCCTTGAGACACCTTGTGCAGCCTGCACACCTCTGGCCACACGACAAGGACCAGCCATGCCCTTGGTCCTGCTCTGTCACCTTTCCTCTCTGCAGGTCAGGCGAGGGCTTTGATCAAACAGGAGTTAATGACTTCATGCAGACGTGCCTGGGTGAGGCTCTCCAGGCTCGCCAAGGGGGCAGGCAAGGTGAGCAACAGTCCCTCCTGATCACTCCTGATGAATCAAGGAGCTTAATGTTAGCCTGAGGGTGTGCCTGATACCCACGTTTCAGGTGCTGACAGGAGGGGAACAAATCTGGGTTTGGGGAAAAAAAAAGGAAAAGCTCCTTTCTGGGACTGTAACCCCATAGTTACAGCAGGGCCCCTCCGGGCTGTTGGTAGCTGGTGGGGGTGTGCCCAACCTCTTTTCAGGCTGTTCTGAGCTTTGGTGATGCTGCCCTGTCCTCAGCAGAACTCCACAGGAGCTGCAAAGTGGCACTTCTGTTTCCCAGGGAAAAGCCTATTTCATGTGCTCAGGTGCTTTCCGGAGTACATGATGTGTTAAATTCAGAACTCAGAGTAACTAAACACTCAGCCAAATTCTCCTTCCTGCTGTAATTCCAGCTTGGAGCCGTGGAAAATGGTCTGGAGGGGACTTGGAGAGGCATGTAGTTCACCTCAGTTCCCAAAGGCAGGATCAGGTCTTCTTATGAGGATCCTTTTTTGTCTAACCCGTTCTCAAAACAATTTGGTGATAAAAAAACCACACACTCCCTTGGTGATCTCTTCTGGTGCTCACCTGGGCTTTGATTCCCAGAGTGGTGAATTCCCCCAGTGTGATGCAAAGAGAGGTTATATACAAAATATTCCTTTTACGGGAGGCATGGTTAAAAAAATTGAGATAATACATGCATATCTCACCTGTCTGGTATTCAGACACCCAGTGACCCTGGGTAACCCAGAACAGGCACTTCAGCTGCAAATAACTTCACAAAGTAACAAGAAATCAGCCCCTCTGTTTTTGAAAACTCTTACAAAGCCTGCTTTAGTAGGCTGCATTTCAAAACAGCGTCCTACTGGTTCAGTGACACATGCAGCCCTATTTCACCAGAGAGAAGTTCAGTGCTTGGCCAGCCCAGCTGGGGAAGCTTTAGTTCAGTTTACTTTTGTTAAGGGAAAACTGAACAGCTCATTTTGAGTATCTTTTACCTCCGAAGTACATGACTAAACCTGCATTTTTTCCCCTGGTAAAACCCTGTTCCTCCTGGAGAAGCTGAACTGGGAAGGCCCCTGAAACTTTCTGCTGCACTGGAGGACAGGAGGGTGCTGAACTTTCCCAGGCTCTGCTGAAATATGGGGCACGTTGTGGAGACTGAGGAGCACCATGAAACAGGATGCATGTGGTTTTCCATCCTCTTACCTTGGGTTACCCTGAGATGTGGCCCAGAAAAGAGTGACATGAACTGGGGTGCAAGGAGCACTTCCTCTATCAGGAATTCCTCTGTTATCAGCAAATAATAACTATCCCTCCAAAATATCAGTCCTGAGCCACTGCTTGTTGCTGAGGGAATATAAATGCCATTGCACAGAGCATGGGTGAGACACTACAGCACAGACTGTGTCTCTGCCATGAGGAGAGGCATGGCACAGAGCCTGGGATCATCTGGGAGCCTCCTCCACACGGACAGACCTAGAGGGCTTGGTGCTTGCCCAGCAAAACTCAGGCTTCAAGGAGGCACAAAAATCCATTAATGGTACAGTGTAGTATATGTGGGCTGAAAAATAACCACTACACAGTACTGCAGAGGAATAAAGTGGTCATGGAGGAAGTTGGCCTAAAAATTTCAGCAGTTTTTCTACAAAGAACAGCAGCAAGCTGGTGCCTGTGGAGTGTTCCAGGAGCCCCATCAGGCCACGTTAGCAGAGGCAAGAAACTTCCTTTTGCAATAGATTTACTCAATGAACTCCAGAACTCTAGCACAGGACAGAAGCAGATGTACAGGGTCAAACAGATCCCTCCTCACCTTTCAAAACGGGGTCAAACACCAAGTTTAGCTCCCGGTGGCTGCACAGGTCACTGCCAGTAAGAGTCTCCCAGTTCCCATTTTGGAGGAAGTGAAACGCTCTGGGGGCTCTGGGACTCCTGATTCCTCTTTGCACAGAACTGGAAGAACTTTCCTGTCCCCTTCACATGGGCACCTCCCTCTGCCACAGAGTGACCAGCCACCTCCTGGCCACTGCCTGGACACCCTCCATGGCTGCAGCAGCAAGCAGGGCAGGAACAGCAACCCAAGCAAACTTTTGTCCCCAGGATCCTACATTTCTGTGGCATCTTGGCAGGATGCAGAGAATGGCTTCTGCATAGCTGATGTCTTAAAGCTCAGCACTGAGGACAGAAATATGAAAACTTACAAGAAAAATGACATACAATATGGCTTAGAGCAGCAAAACTACCCATTGTGCAGCCTGGTTAAGTGCAGCAAAAACACATATATGTGTGCAGGGAAGGAGGGAGATTGGGATTGAATTAAACTGAATTTCCCCTTGACTCCCAGCAGCCAAACTGAAAAATAAATTATTCACCAAGGCTTATTCCTGAAGAAACCCTGCAGGACTGCAGGTCCAGGCCACTGCCCAGGTGTGTACTGTCTAGAGTTCAGTTTGATGGCACTTTGCTGTCGAGAGGAAACAAATTAATTTTCCTCCTTTGAAACTGGGAGACACTTGTGTTAGATGATGCATAAAATAAAAATAAGGGGGTCCTGAAAGAAATTACTGAGAGCAATAAGTATCCCAAGCCATTGCTTGCTGAGAGCTGAAGGAAACAGAGGCTGAGATGAGAAGAAAATGCAATTTTATTCCCCCTTTAAACTGAAAGTCTTATTAAAATCATCCTTTTGAGGCTGAGCATTGCTCTCTGTGGGTCAGGGCTGTTTTCTGGGTATTGAGGGGAGAGGACAGCAAACATGTCACAGTGATGTCCCTCCTGAGGCAACAACATCACCTCTGAAATGTGCAGGAGGGACAGTCCAAAGAGAGTACCTGGGCCTGAACACAGGGCCTGCCATGGGCAGTTTTCCCATGGTGGGAGCTGTTCAGATGTGCATGAGAACCCTCCAGCTGCAGGTCAGAACATTAAGAGGTGATTAAAATATCCAGCTTGAAAGTTTGGGGATCAAATTAGTGAACTGCTGTGAAAAGTATGCAGATTTTTGTAAAGAAAATGTTGCTGTTCTAAATTTTTTCTTAAAAAAAGAAATTCCCAGCAAGTGAGACAAGAGGAGCAACTCCCCTCCCTCCTTGTAGCCAAACACGAGGTAATGTTTTGTTTCTGACTAGAACTAAACCATTACAGGAAAAATGTGGCTTATCAGGAAGTGAGCTGTAGGTTTTGCCAGTCCAGCAGTGATTTCTCCAGGGGTGATCTGCTCCCTGCTCCTGTGCTGGCAGAAGCAGATGCAGGCAGCCACCCTGCCCTCTCCCCTGTCTGCCTTGTGCTTGGTTTAGAGTCACAAAGGGTAAAAAATAGCCTAAGAAATGTGTGCAGGTCTTATCCTGCCTCTTCTTTTCCCTGTCAGGGTTATCAGGCCCACGCTTTTGTCATCACCAGTGAAAAGGAGCAGACCCTGAGCCCAGCAAGGCTGTGGGGAGCCCCGTGTCACACTGGTGCCACACTCCTGTAGGGGACAGAGGGATAGCAGGGCTGCAGCAGGAATGTTTTGCTCAGGGAGCAGCATCCCTGTAAGAGCTGCCAGAGTTTAACAGACATATTTGGTGACAGTTTTAATTTGGAAGATGACTGCAAAAACAGGAAAGGAATGAAGGAGGTTGATTTCATTTTGCTACATATCTCTTTCCAAGAGGATATTTTTGATTGGCTTTCCAATGTTAATGCCCTATTAGTGGTGAAGCAAGATCTGACAAAACTGTAATAATACTTTTCTCATTTATTCCCTTAAAGCACTCAAATAATTTCTATCATAAGTCAATGAAATTAAATTAAATATACAGAGAAAAAGTGTGGGTCAAGTTCTCTGGAGTTTGGGTCATTGCTAATAATGTAGCCAGATTTAAAAACCTTTAAGTTCACACAAAGTGAAAGGACAGGCAGAGCTTTACCAGGGTTAGGAAACTGCCAAGTGCTGAAGGAAGGGAACAAAGTGAAAACCAGACAGTGAATCATCATTACTGGGGTGTGCAAAACCCGACTGGGAATTCAGGCAGGTCCTCTTGTTTTTCTTCACCCATCCCTTTTATTCTTTTTGCAGGTTATTAATACTTGTGCTAAGCAACTGTTTGAGGTGTCCCAGAAGGGAACTTCCCTCCAAGACTCCCTACAGCATTTTTCTTTCCTGTAACCTTCCCCAGTGTCCCTCCACTCAATCCTCACTGCAGCAGTGCAGGACAAGGAGGTGCTTGGCTGAGCAGGGCTTGCTGAGGTCACTTTGAGTCTTCAGTGACCTGACAGGCTCTGACTGACATCCTTGACATTAAGACACAGTTTTAAAGATGGAATTGAATATTTAAGGGTACATTTTAAAAATGCAGAAGGGGATAAAATGGGGAGGAAGATTAAACCAGACAATTTCTTCTAAGCAATGTATTGTGCTTTTAGATCTTCTAAAAAGGAGGGACAACACTGGCAAAAGATATTTTCTGGCTGGCAGGCAGAAAGCAGAGTAGAAGATTTGAGGGTAACCTTGCTAAGAAAGGTATGATCTTTTCACCCTTTTTATTTTGGCAGACCAGGCCACAAATTGCAGGCAGCATTTCTGTTTCCTTGATTGCATTTGCAGTGGGTTTGCTCAGAAGTGCCAGACCAGCTGGGAGTTAAATCAGAGCAAATCAGAAGCCACCAAGGCAAGGGAGATAAGAACCCACAGCACTCTAGGACAGGTCACAATGGGGTTTGTGGTGATGGTGAGTGCTCAGGAAGGATCCTGAGCTGCAGCTGCACAGGCAGCCCCAGCAAACCATCCCAGCACGCCATCCCCAGCCTCAGCTCAGCCTGGACCTGCCTGGCAGGGTGGGGAGACCCTCACCTGCAGAGCATCTGCCAGCACACCACAGGGATGGGGAAAGGAGCAGTCCCAGTGACAGCAGCAGAACTTGGAGAGGTAGAAAATGCTCATTATCTCCCAGGATGCCTTTAGCACAGCCCACTTAAACACCTGTAATTTTCTGAAGACACAGACAGGTTACTGCACTCTTCAAGAGTACTGCTTCTGGCAAAAACAAAACAAACCAAAGAAAAAAAATCCAAACCAAACTTTACTTTAAATTTAACCCTCTCTGACAGGCATCATATTTTTAGAAGCACTTACGCCCATGTTAATACTTCCTGGACGTGCTCAAACACTGTCTGATGTTGCATTGAGGCAAATTAGTGAAGATGGAGGCTCATAAATCCTCAGGAACTACAAAACTAATTAAATGCCTGTGTGATGTACTTGTGTGCAGAGCAATGGTTTGCAGGTCTGTGTTTTCCAGATACCCCAAATGAGCTGTGCTTGCTGCAGGGGCCAAGGAATGGCTCTCTCTTTTCCAGGTCCTGCCACACGTGGGGCTCTGGGGAGCCTGGCACAGGCAGCTTCAGGAGGTACCATGCCATGATGCCATCACCTTGCTCCCTTCTCAGTGCAGCTGTGTTTGCTGGGATCAGCAGCAAGCCAGGGCTCTGTCACACCCTGTCCTCCCTGGTCTCAGCAATTCCTCTGCCCACCCACGAGTGCTCCACTGAGATGCAGATGGCCCAGAGCTCACTCACTGCTCCTGTGCCCTTCCTGAGGCAGAACTGGCACCATGAGGGATGTGTCCCTGGATGTTGGATGTGGGAAAAGCTGCCTTTTTCCTCCTTTGGCTTTCAAGTCGTAAAAGACAATGATCTCATAGTCCCAGCACTGTGTTCATGAAGAGGCTTTGAGTCCTGGACATGCCATGACCCCAGACTGCTTGGAAGAAGAAAATGGAAATAACAGAAGAGCTGCTCTGGACTCCTGACATGGTGACTGGTACCAGGAAACAGCATCAATCAGGAAGGGGTTCTGCTCCCCTGAGCACTTCAGAAGTGCTCAGTGAGCACACCTGATCCCACAGGTATTTGTTCCATGGCTCCTGATTCTTTACAGCATTTCATCATTAAATAAAACTTTACACCTAACTACACAGGTGAGCTCCTCCATGCAGGTGGAGTCAGCCAGGGATGCCTTTGCTGGACACACTGGGCTCTAGCAAGCTAGCTGATAATTTTGATTATTCTGAGCAGTTTGGACAGTTATTCTCAGGAATGAATCAAACAATTAGAGTAAAAACTCTGCACTATTTTTTCCTAATGAAAAGCTTACTAGTTTAGGGTTTAAGCCTTTGGGTAGGAAACTTCTTTTTTCCTCTTCATGGCTGGGTACAGCAGAGCCTCCACTGACCTCAGCTGAAGGTGTCTGGACATCACCTTCAATTTAGCCTCCACTTTTGACAGTTCTTAGGCCTAATATGTGTCTCTTGCTGTAAAAATTACTTTCCTCTCTCTGGGTGACTGCAACGAGGTTGAAAAAAGTACCCAGAAAAATAAATTTCCTTTTTCCCTTAAAACTTCTGTCTGAAATATTGTTTTGGAATGAAGAAGCCAGAATGGAAAGGAAGTCCCACACTGAAGCTACCAAAATCCTATGGGATTTAAGGGAGTGGGATTATTTGAGTCATTCCTGTGGGTGTATGTTTTCCCTGTGCTCCCCTAAGAGCTGACTCCCAGCATGTGCCAGCTCAGGGTGGGGAGCAGAGGGGGAGATGTGACTGCCTGTGCCTCCACAATGCACCTCATTGTCTTCTCTTCCAGCTGTTTTTGTGAGTGTGGTTTTGAGGGACTCTGCGTGTGGGTTTTGTGTGTGAGGAGATTGCAGGGATTGGAAGGGCAGTGTTTGGGGAAAAGCTAAACTCAGCCTCCACGTTTGCACGCTTTGGATTACACACCTAGGTCTTGCCCACTCACTTTGTGTTGGCTACAGTTTTGCTCAGGCAAAAACTCACATGGGAGCATTCAGACAGTCCACATGTGCAAACTGGAGGATTAGCTACCTAACAATTGGTCCAAAAACAAGAATTGGTGATTTACAGGCTCAGCCAAAATAACTGGTCACATTCTCTGATGGAAGAACTTGGCATTGCATTACTGAAATTGGAGGAGCTTTGCAGATTTACACCAGCTGAGGATTTGGGCATAGGTGTTTCCTGAGTGAGAAAAATCTGAAGGGAAAGAACTACTCCATTCAGTTTATTTTTACAGAGCAGAGTCTACAGAAAGTGGTCACTTTGCCAAAGAAGCCAGAATCACCTCATGGCTGTTGGTGCATGAGCAATAACGCCTTAAGGGGATTCACAAATTTGTGCTGTGACAAAATTCTACCATTCCTGCCAAGAAACGGGAACCACTGCGGTTTAATGTCCTTTTTTCTTTCCCTAAACAGAGGTATAAATGGCATTTTTGTACTTGGAAACTTCAGGCCCACACTTTCACCCTGCTAATTGTGACTGCATTCACAGTAGCAGTCAAGGACCACCTTCCCTCATAATTGCACATGAAGCCACACGTGCATGAGCTTTCCTGAACACCACCATGTCACTGCCACAAGAAATGTGCTTCCCACACACTTTGCTTGCTTTATTTTCTTTCTTTCCTTCTTTCTTAGCTCATCACACAATGCTGAAAGTGTAGGGCAGCCTCTGGGGCTGCCTCATTTATCCAGGGTGTCTCCCCTTCCCTCTCGATTCCCACCTTGCTTCAATGACTTGTAGCTCTGGGATGGGTTGTTGGGATGGAAATGGTTTTGCAGAACCCACAATCACTGGAGTTTGAGACCTGCACTTCAAATGTGCCTGTAACTCAGTGCTTTGTTTCACTGGGTGTGTCATGTGCCATTTTCCCTTAACGAGGAGCTGTTACAAGGCAAGTTTATTCACCCTTGCCAGGTGCTGGAAGATCAAACCACATGGGGTGACAAGATTGCAAACACTGTGCTGCAGGGCTGAAAATACTCTGGAATGGGATGAGAGATTTAACATGTTCACAGAGCCACGACTTGCCAGTGAGAGGAAGGTGGTATCGTTCCAGAGAGCGGAGGAAATCATAACTGGGCAAGGATGAGATGTGTAAGCTACAGGAAATATTAAAATTCAACAAAATCTGTTCTGACACCCAAGCCTCAAATAGTGCTTCTGGGATGGATTAATTATTCAGGCAGAAATCTGCACCCACCCAAGCTTGCTACCTGTAAATCTGCCAAACCCAGCCCAGCACTGCTCCTTCAGATGCACAGCCACTGTTAAAACATTTGTGTTAAACTTGTACAGCTCTCTGGAGACACCACTCCAGGGGATTGCAATGTGGTGTTGCAATGGGAACACCACTGCAAGCAAATCACTGGTTTGGCAGGAGGTCATGAGGAGCTGTGTGCTGGGAATGTGGACAGCAGAACTGGCTGCATGGGAAGGGAGGCAGCCCTGAAGAGCCCAGAGCAGAGGGAGCAGGAAAAAAATATCAACTTCATGAAAAAGCAAAGAGGCTGTCCTTGGAGAAGGCTACAAGGAGAAACATGAATTTGCACTCAGTTGCTCAGGATGTTACAACCCCAGCTCCTCTTGAGAGTCCCTTTCAGAAAATCCTAGAGAGCACTTCCTATCCAATAAAGAATATTACCAAAAAACCAGCTTCCCTCTCTTTGTGTGTCACACTTCAGATGCACAAACTTTTTTATTTGTAAGTTTAATCTGTTTCCTTTTTTGGAGTTGAGATGAGGTTTTCTTTGAGGTCCATGTAGGTACCATGTGCAGTCCTTTGCCTTCTTCTACTGCATGGGCAGCAGCCAGCTTCCTAGGAAGGCCAGTTTTAGTAATCTAACCTAAAATTGTTGGCCATTCAAGAGATGTCAGTGAGGACTCTCACTTTTTCCTGGCCCCTTCCTGTGGCACACTGATGGCTCTTACTGAAGATCTCAGTACAGGGTATTGAGAAGTTGCTGGGTATGACTGAGACTGGAGATAGTGGTGGAATAAAATTGCATCTGCTTGATGATTTCTCATCTTGCCATAATACACAAATTTGGATTCAGGATCTCCAGAGTCTGAAGCCCAGTTTTTTTAGCTCTAGCCTTCATCTGACCTCAGATGAGGAGGCTGGCGTGCCCCAAATGGTCCCACAGCAATTTGCAATAGGAACAGGATCAGTAGTTTTCTTACAAGAACCATGACAACCTGGAAAGGGGAACTCACAGCTTCTGCACACAGAGGAGATTTCAACATCTACCATAGCCAAAGCCTGGTGAGTAATGAAAGCCAGGGGGGCAGAAGGTCACAGGCTTGTGCAAAAGAGGTGAGAGACAGTAAAGAAGCTGGAAGTGGGTTTCTAAGTAATGAATGGTTCAGAAGAGCTGAGATGACAGCAAGCAAAGATGACAAGGAGGGTGTGGGAGACATCAGGATGATTTTACCTCAAACTGCAGGATGAAAACATGAGAGGAAATATAAGAGGAAACATTACAGAAGCTCTGGGGAAAAATAAACCAGAGATCCTCATAAGAGATTTAATCCCTGTGTCTCTAACAGGCATACCCACACGCCTGCACTTTGGGGAAGTTCAGCCATGAGCCAGCTTGCACCCTTGCCCTCTGCCCCATTTTTTCTGAAGGATAAAAAGTATGAAAAAAAATATGAACTGGTAGGAGGAATGTTCTATAAGTCACCCAAGCAGAAGTAGAGGTCTGATTTAATTTTTCATTTGTATCTGCTGTTGATAAGAAGGTGATTTTCAAATCAACAGACCCTAAAGAGAGATATTCTAAAGGCCTTCAGAAAAAATTTACATGCACAGAGGCAAAGTTGCAGAACTGGGCCCCAAATGGAATTTAAAATGGATCAAGCAATAGTATATAATGTTGAAAAAGCATTGAAACAACAGTGACAGTATTTTGGGGACATTTGTTGGCAAAACCTAAATATGACTACAAAAAAAGGGAGCATATGCACAGTCAATCACCTTAATACCTCTGCTTAATGAAGGGGATTGGGAATTAGGAAGATCTGGATGGCATAAAATCAGAGCAGGGGAGGATGGAACGAAGAGGGAATGCCTGTTACCCAGAGATAAAGGGGACACAGAAAAAGAAGAGATCATGAAAAAGAAGAGATCATGAAAAAGAAGAGATCATGAGGGGATCCAGGCAGCTGCAGAGCAGTGTTTGTGGTGAGAGCAGAGAAAGTGCCTGTGTGTGTGGGAGTGCAGGAATGGCATGAATCATTTTCAGGAGTAGAGTCCCGTGAGCAGCAGCACCAACGTAGCCCTTGGACACAAAGCTCAGGATTGACTGACTCCAGTTCTTGATGTCTCACAGGGGATGAGCTCATACAGCAGGTTCAGTGGGAGCACTGACAAAATCATTTCCCTTAATCATTTTCCTGAACCCAGGCACCTCTTTTCCTAAGACTTATAAGCACTTAATATCTTTCAATGCACTGACAAATGGGTTGAAATTGGGTAACAAGTCCAAGGGATATTAGGGAAAAATAGATAACATTCTATAACTTTATGTTTTTAAACCATAGATTTTTTAAATTGCATTCATCTAGTAAATTACTATGAGCAAGTTGAAGCTGATGGAGTTTGTTCCCAGTTCCACAGCCTCATGGTCTTGGGGAGCTGGGTTATCCTCACCATCTGCCATGTGAATATTCAGCCTGTTGGAACTGGTGATGGTACAACCAGCTCCAACTCTGTGACAAAGGCAATTAAAAGACTCTGAAAGATTTTATTACCTGGAATAGTTGAAAAATTGCAAAAGTTTTAAAGTACTGATCAAAACTTTACAGATATTAATGATGTTTTCAGGCATTTTACTACTTCCTACTTTTCAGCAATGGCCATGAGAGGCATCAAAGAACTGCCACAGTGGTGACTGTCCCTGTAACATCCCCACCAGCAGCATCAGGAAGCCCTGGTAAAAATTCCATTTTCCCTTGGGAGAAAAATTCATATTTCTAGGCTTGAGTACTTTAAGCAAAACCTGTGTGTCTAAAAGGAATTGCTGAACATTTCAGGCAATTTTTTCCAAGGGCTTTTACATTCAGCTTCAACAAGTCAAATAATCAAGGCCAGTAAAATCTTATGTCCTGAGGGATGACCAAGAAAAATGTTTCTAGAAGCTTCTAGAAAATACACTTAGCACTGTGATTGAACCCTGAAGAAATTAACCTCCGAAAAGACTGAAAATTAGAGCTCTCTATAGATTTGCTAATTATTCTATGAAATTGAATGGGGAATCTTAAATAGCCGTTAGACTTAAATATACATTTTCAGACCCATTATAATTACTTCTCATCTACATGAAAGTAATACCCTAAACAGAGAGTGCTGAATGATTGTAAAGGACAGTAAAGTCCCTGTCCAGAGATACTTAGAATCAGTGCAAATATCAGATGGAAGACAGGGGTAAAATAAGCAAGAAAATGAGCATTACTATAGCAGACAGATGGCTGTGCTGGGTAGAAAGGGATTTATCTTCCCTCAAAACATTTGAAAATTTTAAATGTTACCAACCTGCATGCCAGAGGAAGCCAAATCTTTTCAATGTGTTTTGCTGAAACTATTAAAAAAAGCAAACAGCTAAACAGTTTGGTTTTCAGCAACATCAAAAATTATTCCCCAAACTGAAAGAAAAATTTGAAAACACTGGAAATAGCCAGAAGCTGGATGTTTTCTGCTTTGGATTTGTTTGTTTTTCAGTAACTGGAAAGCTCCTTCCAAAAGAATCGAAAAAGTTAAAATTACTTTTTTTTTGTTTGTTTGTTTGCTGGCAAAATATTTTGTGAGGAAATCCCTGTGATGCACTGCTCACCATACTTTGGAATTGAATTGTCAGAGCCTGGGAGCTCCCTTCTGGCTGTGTCCAGCTCTCCACTTCTCTTTAGCAGCTCTGGAAACTGCAGACCAACTCAGTGCAGTGTCCTGTGCTTGAAACTAATTCTGCAATTCCATGCCAAGTTTCGAGCAAAGGAGTGGAATCATTTTAATTTTTTTCCTTTTCATCTAAGTGTGGTCAGCCACCTGCCTTGCCTAGATCAAGAAAAGCCTCTTTTTATTTTCTGCAGGTGCACTGGGAAAAGGCAGAGTGCCTTTGCATCCTCACGTGTGTGGAAGGGCTGGCCCTGCACCTCTGTGTCTGCTCAGCAACACGAGGACAAGGTTGGAACAAGCAGGGGCACAGACAGGCAGGTACCCAAAAAAGCAGAGCTGGTGGATTTGTCATTAATCTGGTGTTCGTAGTAGCTGAGTATAAAATCTGAAGAGCCACCCAGCTGTCAGACAATGATTCATTTTTTTATCTTGTCAGACACCAGGAAAGTGTTTCTCCTCAGTAATGAACAAAATAAAACTGCCATGAGAACCTCTCCAAGCAGCCCCTTTTAAATGGTGGGTTCGGTGCTGCCATTTGTGGAAAGGGGCAGGGTTTGGTCTTCAGCTGAAGGAGTGAAATCCCTGGGCTTTGGGACACAGGAGCTGCACCACCCTTTGGTTTCAGAGGATGTGGTTCCAGGGCTTATCCTGGATAGAAAATTCAATAAATTAACTGCTAGTCTGAGCAAAGAGTCCCAAATACTCTGATGATGAGCACGAGGAGAGGAGAGG
>VYZP01041478.1:0-11958 GCA_013400635.1 Hypocryptadius cinnamomeus | reverse complement strand
GAGAGGAGAGGAGAGATGGCATAACTCTGGCTGGCAAGGAATATTTTTTCCATTCCTGCACCATTTTCACTCAAATATATTGTTGTTAAGCTATGCCTAAAACCCATGAAAATGGCCAAAGGCACTTCATTGACAGCTATAGCAATTCTATAGGATTATTGACCCATCCTCAAGAATCTTAAAGAGAAACTAAGCTACCAGGAGAGATGTATAGAGAAGCTCAAAATACAAAATAAATATATTCAACTCCATTGCTGAAAGTTCCCCCCTGCCCATGAGGGACACTCATAATGGCCACGGAGAATCCAATTGTCTTCAATGTTTGTTGATAACGAAACAATATGTTCATTAATTTTTAGAAAATTTTATTGCATTTGTACAAGGCAATATTGGTTTGGCTGCTATAGATCTTGCACAGGCTGACTCCTCTGTTTAACTTTCTATATTCTAAATAGGTCCCATTGACTTTCATGAGTCTGCTTGTAAGTAAAGATAACTTAGAGGATCAAAGCCCTATAAACTGTGTCATTAAATTTTAAGAAGTCAGAAGCTGCACGTTCTCTTCCCAGGCTGTACCAGCATCTCCCATGAGTGCTAATGAGAGCAGTTCTCATGTCACCCATCTCTGGACATCAGAAGACACAGATTTGATTTCAGGCTTGATTGCAGAGATGAAAATAAGCAATAACTCATGAAAATCAGTGTAAGTTTACATGGCAGTCAAAATTCAGCTGATGAAGCTCATGTTCGTGCTGAGAACCATCCTGAAGTTCAGTTCTCTTAAGACACATGATGCATTTGGTCTGTGCAGTAGGTTAGTAGAGCTCATTAGAATTGATTTTCCATGTATTTGTCAATAATTTCAAGAGAAGACAAAATAAGAAAAATAAATAAACTCTGCTGAGATTACCAGAGTGATTCAGCTCAGGAATGTGTGGGAAAGATGACTCAGATTTTAGCCAGTGACTGTCTCCTCCACACCTTGTAGGAGAGTTTTGCTGGAAATCAGGCAGGGTTTTACTGATAACTGGTTTTCATGAAGCAGAAAGTGAGGACAGAGAAGTGAGGAGGACTTTGTCTTTCTAGAACATTTTCAAGCCAGTGCAGAGGTTTGGGAGAGAAGAGGATGAAAGCATCCTTCCAACACCGTTTTTTCACAGCTATCTTCAAAACAAATTAAAAAATGGAAGCTGCTGAAGAAGCCCCAAGACAAGGATTGTTCCAGCTCTTGGCTGGATGCTCTTTGGCTCTACCTAAAGTGCAGGACAGAGGGCAATTTCCAGCGACTCCAGGGCTGGACACTTCCCCCCACAAGCACCCCTGGCTGTAGTTTCCACAGCCAAGAGGGGTTGAGGGAGTTCTGCTGCATCCCATTCAGCTCTGGCAACGAGGAGATGGGGGCCAGCCCCACAGGGCATTCCTGGAGCCACTCTGCCCTGCAGCTCCTGTGTGACAGCTCAGAGGATGTGACAAACACCCCAGCTGGGACTTCTTGCTTCCCTCCCAAGCGTTTTTGCAAGACACCATCCAAGATGATCAGCTACTGAGTCACCTCTGCAGCCCTCGGCTGTCACCTCCTCGAAAAGACACAGCTTTCCCTGAATTTGTGAGCTTTTCTGCAAAAGGGGGTTTTGACCAAATAAAGGAGCCAGAATTTGAAGAAAGAATTGAAGATGAAGAAAAATTGAAGATTCAGAATTTGAAGGAAGATGAATGGGAAAGAAGTCAAGAAGCAAACTCCTGTCACCATAGAGCAAATGCTGCTTTTCAGGGCAAGACAGGGAGGAGCACCCAGTGCAGGTTCCAGGCAGCACCAAAACCCCAGGGGACACCTTTTGCTGGGACAAACATCCCTGGAAAGGTGGATGGTAGAACAAGCATATCCTGGACAGGGGGCAGTAATAAATCATTCATGAAAAGAATAGGAAACATCATAGCCAGGGCAAAGAGAATGCTAATTTGCTTTGCAACCTGATCAAATGGAATGACTGGCCTTGAGGGATGCAGCCATTTTGGGGGTTGATTGCTGCAGTTAATACAGAGCATTAACTTTGCAGCTTTGCTCCAGGCAGAACTTGTCCCAAGTGATCTAAAACTTTCAATGCACTTATTCTATCAGAAGATTTGTGTGTGTGTGTGAGACTGCCTAATTAATGAGTTTCTTTTCAGTATTAATATGCAGAAAAGTTTACTGCCTCAAAGGTGTGTCAATATATACATTTTTCTGGTTAAAGAAGCTTGCCTTTGGCTATTCTAAAATATAAAAACTATTAATTAAAGTATACAGTTCTTTAGAAAAAGAAAAAAAAAGAAAGAGATCGAATTGCTGAAGTCTTTGGGGAGAATTGCTACAGAATTTATGCCAAATGTCTCAATTAATTGATATGCTAAAATGAGCAACCTGGAGTATTTTAGTAAAGGTTTTTCACAGGGCTTCAGCTATTCCCTGCCAGCCATCAAAGAATACTGTTGAGTGACTTCAGACCAGGTGGAATCAAGAAAAAACAAATGCACAAACTCCTCCCAAACCTGTTGAGTTGCTCCTTTTCCTGCATGAGGAGCTGCAGGGACCTGAGCAGTGTAGAGCCCTTCCAGAGCTGCAGGTTGTGCTCTCCCACCTCAGACCTGTGCCTGGCAGAGGCCAAATGCCACCAGCTTGGTCCTTTCCTAGAAGTCCACTGGTTGGAAATGCCACCAGGCTGGTCCTTGCCCAGACATCCACTGGTTGGTGCTTTCCAAGGCTGGCATGGCCCCTCCTGAGTGCAGCACTTCCCACCCTGCCCCTTGGATCTGGGAGACACCAACAAGGATGGAGGAGAAGTGACATTATTGCTTTCATTTTTACATATGGGAAACTAGGTACTAATGCAAGACAAGTCTCCAAAGCAATTTCTTCATTATTTTGTCTTGCCTAACGAGCTTCAAAAATAATTTTCTCCAAGTGATTTTTGTCAGAGGTTACAGAGGAAGCCTCTGGAAAAGCCAAAGGCCAAGAGCTGTGTACAAAACCAGTATTTTAACTGTGTAACTATTCTTTCTCACCAGTGGGTGCCTGTATAAAATATTTACCAAATTATCCTTCCCCTTCTTTAATTTCCCATAGCATATGATATTATCCTTTCCTACCTGGAAAATCCTGCCATAAACCTCCACCAGTGACTGCTTAATATGCTGAGCACAGCCTTGCAAAGCCCTTCAGAGAGCCCTCCCAGCCTGTCTGGACCCCAAATTACTGCCTGCAGACACTACAACAAACATTCAGGAAAGTGGAAGGAAATAGAGTTTCTTATCTTAATCATTGTGATGAGGGAGAACAGCCAATGTCATGGAGCAGGGCTGGAGTAAAGGGCAAGAAACTGTGGCTGCTGCAACAATATAAACAGCCCATGAGTGTCTTCTCACAGAGGGATGCTTGGGGAATTTGGGTGGGTTTCTTTAGTAAAGATCTTCTGGCCAGAAAACTTCTATTTTGCAGATACAGTGCTCGAGTTTTGGGGTTTATTTTCCTGAGCAGGTGATTGTTATATTTCATGTGCAGGGTTTCCATAAGCACAAGTTGGCTGGTTGCTATGAGGGGATAGAAGTAGTAGCAGGTGCAGAGTCTTCATACTCCTTTAGTTTCCTGCTTGCTGGGGCTAAAAGAAGGATGGGAGAGAAAGTCAGGAAAAGGCAAAAACTGTGGAATACTTTTCTTTCTTCCCCAGCCTTTTCTTTCTTCCCCAGCTCCCTGTAGTTGCAAGGCAGGTCTTCACAATATAAGAGATAAGCAGCTGCTCAATGTAGGAGCAGTAGAGTTTAAAAAAATCATGTGCTTTATAGATGTTATTTGATCTGTACTAAATGCTCTGAATATGGGATTTTTGCATGGTGCTTTGATCTCAGGGAAGCATATTCCAGCCAAGCTGCTGCCACCCCTCTAATGAGTGCTGTTGGAGGCCCTACATAAACCATGGCTGGTAAGAGTGGGGAGCAAGAATGCAAACTCTGGCATCCCTGCTCCAAAGTAGGTCAAGCTCCTCCAAAGGCATGGCACCACATCTCTCCCATGGTGGCAGAAGCCCCTGCAGGGTGAGGAGCTGCCCGAGCTGATGAGGGCAGCTGAGGTGTGGGCAGAGCAGATCCCTATGGCTCAGCCCATGGCCACAGCTCCAGAGTGAGAGCTCTGCAGCCCGGGCTGAGAGCTGCAAAGGGCTGAGATGTTGCTACAGCAGATGCCTCAGGTCTGGTACAAACCTACCCTGGACTCGCTTGTAAAATCCAAAACTGCCAGCAGAACAAAAAAAAGTTTTTTCTTCTAGGATTGGTGCATAACAGAGAAGTTTGCAGAGGATAGACTTGGACCTTGCAAGGTTTTAGAGGCTGTGCTCCTGCTGTGTTCAGCTGCAACCACATGCAGGTGCCTCCCAGCCCTGTTCAGCAGCATGGCTGCTCACACAGACACCTCCCTGACTCTGCAGGAACAGACACTGGGCTCCCCAGTGAGCTCTGACTGGGTGCCAGGCATTTGGAGAGCCAAGCTGCTTTATCTGCACAGCTCAGAAGACTCCCCACACACATGGTCTTTTTAGGATCAGGAACACCTCTAGGTCTAGGGGCGTCCTAATTCACAGCTGACATCTAAGGTGCTGCAATCACATTACTAATAGACCAGCTAAAACAGGAAAGGAGCCTTTACCTGCTGCCAGCTCCTGTAATAACGTGTCCTAAGAGCACTTTCTTGCTCTTTCAAGTCATGCACACACAAGTTACTTCACAAAGTGGTCTCTTGTCTGGGCCTCACAAACTTGTTTTACTTATAAGGTGTCTTAGATTGGAGCAAGGACTGCCAGAGGGGAAGCAGGGTTACACAGGATTGCACCACAGAAACCACCCAGCTGCAGTGGATTGCTCTTTTTGCCATGGGCTGACTTGCTTATGCAGGTTTGCACTGTTATCAAATGTTTGTTATGACACAGGAAAAAGTACTGAGCTGAGCCAGGCCTGTTCTCTGTGATCTGGATTATCCACTCTCTGCTTCCCCATGGGAGCTTTATGGAAAGAGTTTTCTGTTCTAACCAAAAAGAACCCCTCATCATGAAAACCAATCTGTGGAAGAAGAGACTGGCAGCAACTGCCTTTACAGAGTTTCTCAGTCACCTGGAGCAGCATGAAAGCATTATTAGTCCTTCAGCTGGGAAGACTCAGATAGGGCAGGCCTGAGTTCCACCCTACAGGCTGTTAGTATCTCTCTAATTCCTTCCTTAACTTGTCAGCTGAGTAAGGGACAGTATTGTGTTTCTGCTTGTTTCCACTTTATAATTTGAAATTTCAGCATGGAATCAGCACACCTGAGCCTTTGACAATCTGTTTGCAAGAGATGGGCTGGGATTCAAGAAAACTGCTTTTAATCCTGTCTGCTGGGTGTGGGTTTTCCCCAAATCTCATTTCCTATTGTAGGTTTGGACGGCTTCTAATTCCAATTAGCCTTACACAATAAAAACAGAGGGCTGAGTTTCAGAGGATGTCTTGCAGGGGCATCATAACTCAATGTTGGGCAAGGCTTTTCTATCCTCCATGCCTCCCTTCCCTCCAGAAATTAGGATTTTACCTCCTAAGACATGAGCTTTTTTACAAGCATTTTAAGGGCTCTTCTACTCTCAGGGTTCACCATTTTCAGTTTTTTTCATCCATGCTGGCTGGAAATCTCCTTCTCTTAATTAATGCTGGAACTCTGGTATATCCATATGACTCCAAGGTCTAGGGTTTTAAGAAAAATGCCGGGTGTCAGGAGACTCCTCATAAAATCATGACAGTTAGCAAGCTGAATACACAAAGAACAGTCTTGTACCTTTTTTTTTTCCTCTAAAGTTACTTCTATTTTAGTGTAAGGAATCCTAGAAAGAAAAAGAGAAAAGTGCCCACAATAGATCCTTGTGTCATGAAGCAAACGCTGGAATAAAAGTCTCGGCTCTGTTCCCCTAAAAAGAGGTAGGCTCTGAAGGTGCAGTCCATCAGACAATACACCAGTTTGTAAAGGTATTGGAAACACTTGTTGGAAAAGCCAGAAGCTGCAAGTTGAAAACCGAGGGTTTAAAATGTGAAGGATCAAAATACAGCAACATTAAACCCTTGAAAAAGGAAGGTAAAATTGAACAAAGAATCCAGGCTGTGACTGGTTGTCCTCCAGTAATTCTGAAACCTGGTTAAAGTTTGAGAGGCCCCATTTCTCCTGGACAGAACTGGTGTTTATAACTTGAAATAATGATGCTGGATGTTTGACTTTTCATTACAAGCAGATTATTAATATTTTCTCAGCACTGGTGTGTCACAGCATTTAAACCACTATTTTGAAGAACAGTCTCATTCTGTAAGCTGTGAAATGTCTGTGGCAGCAAGGCCTGTGAGGATTCTCCCCTCACAGGGGCCTGCCATGGCTCATCCCCATCCATGGAATATCCCCGGTGGCTGTGGGAAAGGTGGGGGTTTTGTCCTCTTTGTTACCACTGCCAGGAATTAACTCCTCCATTAACCAGGGATGCTTGGACAGCTGTTAAATTGTCTTTGGATTTGGGGTTTTTTTTCCATTGACAATAACTTTTTCAACATCACAGACATCTGTGGCCAATTTAATCCTGGTCATTCTGCTCCTCTGATTGCTGGGGCTGATCTAGAGCTGAGCTACCATGGGGCCAAGCCTCTTAGCAATGTTCTTCTTCAAGGGAAAGAGCTGTTAACCCAAATTACTTGGCAGCTCTAAGAAATTCTAGCAGGTAATTTTTGCAGTGCTGTCAGTCACTCTCAGCCCCCGTGGCTGCACTAGTTGCTCTGAAATAACTACAGTAGCTCTGATCATGAATTACTGTGATTTGTCAGCAGTAATATAAACCCAGCAAGGGTTTTGATGCTTTTGCCAGCAACGTGTGAAAGAAAATATTTGAGTGAAGTTGTCTAAGCCAGGTTGGGTAAAGAAAAGGGGGTTTAAAAAGCCAATCTGTCCTGCCCAGATTTATTTCATGCAGTGGTAAGAGCAGCCCACTGTCTGGATTTAAGATCAGTGGATATATTTAGTCTTCTTGAATAACTCCTGATGGGTGTTGGACTTCTTCTGCCTGGAAATTATAATACAACTCTGCACATCACCTAAGTAATGCAACAACCTACTGTAATATCTCTTTTCTTGGAACAACTGTGTATAACACTGGGAAAAACAAAGCATGTCTCTGAAAACAAAAATGTCCTTCTGACAAGAATTGCTACAATTTGGACAGTGGAAGTTTTTTCACTGCTGGAGAACAGAGCAACAGTACCACATAGAGCAGGAGACAGAGAATCCACACTGGTCCTTAAGTTTCAGATCCTGATTCCTCTGCTGAGCTGTACAGAGATTTAATGTCAAAGAGCTATCCAGAGCAATTGCTAGGTTACTGCTGGATAACCTGAGCTGTGTTTTCTGGGGGCCCAACAAAAGTTCTTGAAGTTTGCTGAGCTTATCTAAAGAAAAAAGTCAGGTAGCTGCAAAGTGAGTGATAATGATTTTCATTACTATTATATGTACAACTATATACATGGCTATATACATATATAGTAAAATATGTAATTACATAGTGAGTTATATATATAATTACAGCTATTTTTTCAATGAGCCAGGTGTTAGGAAAATTCCTGTTGAAAGTTCTCGTATTGCAGTGAGACCTTGAAGAAGGATGGCCACATTTACCTCTGTGTCTCAGGAGCCTCTTGCAGAATTTGGTCCAGTTTTTCCATGGACTCTTTTATAAACCTGTGTCCTCTGGCAAGAGTTTGAAAGGACGGTGCTCCAGTGTGCTTTGGACTGACTTTTTCTTCCTCCTGCATCTGCATATGACAGGTAAGTGGCTGAAGGTTAATTGTTACTCTAGGATATTATGTTCCTTCTTTCTTGTTAATTCTGGGGACAGGGTGAGGAAAGAAAATCCCTCATACTTGAACCTTGCTGTAAATGTTTCAATGGCTGCTTAAAACAAATGTTTGTCTTAAAAGAAAACAAAGAACAAAACTAAAAGAAAAACAAACAAACAAAAACCCCACACAAAAACACAAAATTAAAAACCCCAAACAAACAAACAAACCAGTCCAAAGGTACTTCTCCTTTATAAAATTTTACATTAAAAATCAAAAAATTTTACCTAGTGCTTTTGGTATGCTTGTAGCTGAGAGAATAGGTCCAAATCAGTCATATCTTTTTTTTTTTTTTTTTGGTGGGGCTTTTTTTAGCATTATCAGAAGCTTTATTTCTTTGCCCCCATCAATGTCAGAGTTTCTCTGTAGCTTAAACCCCTGTTTAACAAGGTCAGAATCACTACAAATAACTCCAAGGATGCCAGGGAGGCACATGGGCAAAGGAGGCATCTTCCAATTTTTGTTTTGATTCTCCTGAGTAGAGAAGCCCATTCTGCTCATTGTGCCTTCAAACTTCTCAAGATGGATAGGAAGAGCAGGAAATATGGCAGTTTGAAGGAGAGGGAACAGGAGGCAGAGGCTGGCTGGAGCTTGGGATGGTCCATGACCTCCAGCCCACTGCCTGGCTGCACCTGGGAGCCTGAATGATGCAGCAGTTTGGGCTTTTGCTGGTCCCCAAAATTGTTTCCTGTGTGGGCTATGGAGTAGATGATCTTTTCCCAGCCCAGCTGAAAGGGATCAGGGGGCATGGGCAGGTGAAGTGGCCGTGGCATCACGCTTCTGGAAGAGGCAGAGCCATTATTAGGTGCACATTAAGGAACTGATGAACTGCCTGCCAGTACCTGGCGGGTTCATTTCCAGCTCCATCCTTTTAATTTCAGCCTCTCCTTCATCCCTGTGAGCCACGGGGGAGTGAATATGTGAGGGTTTCTACCCAATTACTCCTCTCTTTAATGGCGTAGGAATCTGGGGAGCTGCTCCATACCTGCCTGAGGTGGAGGGAATATTCAGCATCCAGGGAGATTTATGCCCGTGACCTTCTGGCTGTAAGGTGGCAGAGCAGCCCATGCTGTGCTACATCTCATATGCATATTCATGGCTCGTTTGTTCACAAAAGAAATGGCTGGATTAGAGATGGTTTGAAGGACACTGACCAGCTGAAATACACTCAAGTTGCTCACAAATTAGAACTCCATCTTTTTTCATAATAAATTGGTAAGGACTGCAAATCCACGTGCACCAGGGTTGTTATTGGAAATGCTATGTATTTTATTGGATTGGGAACATTTTGCAGCTATCAAGCTGTCAATTATTTTAGCACAACACAAGGTTTCTCATGATGATGGATGGTGATTCTAAATAATTTTTATAAAGTATTTCTACTTACAGTGGTGTCAGGAAACCTGCCTGCCTGTGAAATATTGTGATTTTTGAAGCACTCACCTGATAACGCTCCTTAATTGTGTAACATTAATCTGTGTGTCAATCAAATGCTGGCAGGCTAATATATGGAATTTTTTTCCTGAGGTTTTCATAGAGGGGGGAAAATTAAGATCATAGAAAACTGTTGGCAGCATATGAAGGAAGAAGCAATGCCAGACTTGTAACCAACCATGAAAATGCATGTCATGAAGAATAAAGAAAAGATGAACCTTCTTCACTAATGAACTCTACTTTTATTCAGAAGGAAAATGTCTTCCAGCAACATGTTTTTTCATTCTCTCTCTTTCTCTCCACTTCTAACAAATTGAGTGAAAAAAGCCCAGTTTTACATGTCTTGAGCAGATTTAAACATCTGTGAATAAATAAGGTGCTAGACATTAGATACCTGCTCTTTAAGTTTCAAAGTTCTTTTCAGAGATTAGTAAAAGATATTATTTCATCCCACAGAAATGAAAATGAAGTCATATGAAGCTGCTTTAACCAAAAGCACAAAGTTGGAAGCAGATTATATGAAGTAGTACAATAATGTCCCAAAATACCTGAAAGGTCAAGTACACCAAAAATACTGCCTTGGACCTACAAGTGTTGTCCACTTTTGCACACAGCCAGAAGGGCTGTGCAGGACAAGGAAAGCTCCAGGGACCACAGCACAGCAAGTCCCCTGCTTTGGTGGCACTCCCCTTCATCCCTGGCCAAAAAGAGCCACCCCAGAGGGGCTGTCTGTGACTGTCCCTGTGCTGGGGTTGTTGGTGTTACTGCACCCAGACCTTTCTGAATCAATCCTGTCTCAAGTGGTGCTCAGCTCCAGCTCCCTCCTGCTGCTGCTCTTGGCTTTATTGCATCAAGAGCTTTGGGGCCACTGCCCCATTTACCTACTTCTGAATTTGGGGTGAAAAAGGTCAAAAAATTGCAAAGGTGCACCCCCTATGGTCCTAGAAAGCCCGGCTGTTTGGGGCAGGATGTGCTGACCCTGCAGAGTTCCGGTGTGACCCTGCCAGCTCTGCCCCTGCCCTGCCCCCATCCAGCAGCACTGACCACTGGGAATTCCCAGGGCAGGAGTGGACTCTAGGCACTCTGGCACTTATCCCTATTCATACACCACACAGCCTTTCCCAGCCATTAAATTGATTTTATATGTGCAACCCTGTTTCAGCAATTAAAGAAAAAAACCTTTATAGCTCTTTTGGTTTGAATTGGGCTGGTTTCAAACCCAGGTACTAAAATGGATAAAATTATCTTGAAAAGCAAAGGAATTACACTGTACTCTGAGCTCCTCTGCATCATGTTATGAAAGACACAAAGATAATATTTGTATAAATTAAAGCTATTGGAGACGTATGGTATTTCAGTTTCTGCTTCATTAAGTTGTCCTCCAGCCCTGAACATCCCCAGATCTATTCTGCAGCACTTTTCTATTTTAAATTTAATCTACCCTGCTGAAGAATGAAAGCTTAAAAGGATATTGCCTCTTTAAATTAAATGTGGAAAAAAATAACAATGGTGGAATTCTTGCTGAAGTGAATGCAATCTATTATATAAGTTCTAGAATTCATAATATTTTTATCTGTCCTTTAGCCTCCCCTCTAGTTCAGCAGTATATTTCTTCACTGTTTCACTAGCACTGCAATTACATTTTTTACATTGATTGTAAGAGCAGAAGAAGCCACTGTGACCATTTAATCTGATTCCACATGTATAACAGACCCTAGGACATGTCAGGATTAATTCCTAATTTGATTAAAACAACTTTTGGAAAAAAAATCCAATCCTTTCCCTACAGATTCCAAGTAAAGGATTAGACCTTTGTAACTCCTCGTGAGTTGTTCAAATCACCCATTATTTTAGCTTTATCATGACAAAAAGTTCACTGATTTGAGGCATGTATTTCATCTTCCTCTAATTGTTAGATATTGGGCTATTCCTCCATGAGAATTTTTCTTTCCTCTATGTGGACTGGATGACAATCAAGTCACTACTGAAGCTTCTAATTGCTGATGAAGATATCAGGACACTGACATTTTCTCTGTAATCCTCACAACTTTTCTAAGAGCCCCATCACCAGCTAAAAAACCATGCCCCCCATGCTAGCCAGTCAGAGATGAAGCAATGATTTAAATCACGTCCTCATGGGGATCACCCACCCCATTCTGCCCTACACTGGCATCTGCCTCCTTGCCACATGCAGAATCTTCTCCCAGGGTTGGGCATCCAAAGCTCTCCTTTCAATCAGAGGGGGGAAGAAGGCAAGGACTGGGTTTGCTCCAGCACCCAGAGGGGCCAACAGCCATTCCAGAGGGGTCCACAGCCATTCCAGAGGTACAACCATTCCCAGAGGTACAAACAGCCATTCCCAGAGGTACAGATAGCCATTCCCAGAGGTACAAACAGCCATTTCAGAGGTACAGCCATTCCCAGAGGTACAAACAGCCATTCCCAGAGTACCAACAGCCATTCCCAGAGGTACAAACAGCCATTCCAGAGGTACAGCCATTCCCAGAGTACCAACAGCCATTCCCAGAGGTACAAACAGACACTCCCAGAGGTACAAACAGCCATTGCCAGAGGCGCCAACAGCCATTCCCAGAGGTACAAACAGCC
>VYZP01041464.1:2671-12779 GCA_013400635.1 Hypocryptadius cinnamomeus | reverse complement strand
TGAGAAACTGCTTTCCCAAAACTTAAAAAATGACTTTTTTAGTTTTACTTAAGAAATTTTACCTAAGCTTCTAATTATATTAGTCCCTTAAAAAGACCATTTTAAGAGCCCCTTGAAGCCTGTAAAAAAACAGTTTCACTGTGAGGACTTCACCTGGAGCTGACAGAAATCAGAATTAAGTATCCAGAGAATTTGTTCAAATCGTAGCAGAACACTGACAAAAACAAATCTCTGACTCTTCCTTAGCCTAGTAATTTTCATTTAGGTGAGATGCCTATAGGCATTGTGTCCAAATCCTGAAATGCTTTTTCAATACACACAACAAATGATCATTATTGCATTAGCTTATGTAAGCCATAAAAGTCTCAACAACTTTTAAAACCACATGGAAGAATAAGCACAAAATATTCCAAAGAAAAGGGAGAAGAGGAGGGTAAGGAAGTTAAGGAGTATTTTAACATGCTATGACTGAAAATAAAAATAGAACACATGTGAACATTAAATTCCATTTTAAGTTTAGATTTATACCATTTCAGCAAAGGCAACAAGCTGAGGAAGAACGGTGTTGTCTTTACACATATAATCCAACTATGGAATCAATTATGTTGCAAAGTCTTGGCAAGAAGTCCCATCTCTACACTTGTTCAGCCTCAAGTTATATTGGTGTTTAAAACATTTTGATTACCTCAGCTTCAGAGTCCTTCAGTTTCTGAACTTTTTCTTTGACTTTCATCTCGAACACCTGTTCCATTTCCATTTCCATTTTCTTCATTTTGGCTACATGCTCCCTCCTTTCCTCCTCCATCTGTGCCAACGGGCTCCTGCCATAAATCCAGAAGAAGCAGTTAGCTAGTAAGAACTTTTTTCCCTGTCTGTTACATTAGGACATCTGGAAAAGGCAAGACAAAAATGCTGAAGCAGTAACACGAACACACTGCTGTAGGCACTGCTAGCTTAAATTCAATTTACATTATTATATTAACTGTTTAGATAAGCTTTACTCAAAAAGATATTTCATACAATGTCTTTTCCTCCCCCACAATTGATTTATACTACATTTAGTTTAACAGAAACTCTTGACTTTCTATATGTGGAACCACCTGGTCATGGGAAGAGAGGAAATCAATGTTAAAATAAGAAAAAGAAAATTAGCATCTTCCAAGTGATCTTCAGGCATCTTTTTCTTCCCCATAATTCAAATATATCAAAAAATGAATGGACATAATAAGAAAATTAGGAGCACTGCAGACTAAAGTTCTATTTTCTCTCTAAATCTTCACTGTTCCCAAGTGAGCCCAAGAGACACTTAACGTTGCAACTGTGTTGAATGCTCTGGTCATAGTTTTAGAGAGAGATCAGCTTTGAAAAAAAGGTCTGAGCAACTGAACATCAATATTTCAAAGTGTTAGTTGGAAGGTTTTTCCTTTAGAAAGCTATTAATAAATGTAATGTAAAAAAATAATGTACATAATTTTTATTTTTTCCATATACTTTATGGTATACTTTCCTGGATCTTACTGAATTTTTAAAGCTGTATAAGCCTGCTATCCATATTATGGTGATATGGGTTTTAAATAGTAAGTTTCACTGTAAACATCTAATAGAACAGGATGATTGAGATCTAGTGATGATTGCTACAGAGTTTTGTTAAGACTCTGCTGTTCCACAAAGAGCAATCAAACCAAATCACTGGCCTCTTATTTCAGTTTTGAGTATCTATGGCTTAAAAAGACAAAGTTTTAACTATTGTGTTGGGGAAAATGAAGAACTGATTTGGAATCGTTACAATCAATCAGCAGAGGGTATCTAATGTATATATTAAACTGAATCTGAATTGATAGTTGCAATGCTTGGACTTGTGAGTAAAATGCTGCATAATATACAGAAATTTGTCTTCAGTTTAATTTTTACTTTAGTCTTTCAAAAGGCCAACTGCTAGCAATCTTTTACAAGGAAAAAATTAATGGTTAAACACAGGTGAGGTACAATAATGCAGAAAAATACTAAGGAAGTGAAAGAAGAGGTGAGTAGCAGTACTTGTGGAAGCTAAGCAGCTGTCAAAACAATACTATTTTCTTCTAGATATGTAAAGTTCTCAAATGCATCTGCTCTTCAAAAATTAATCTACAAACTAGAATAAATATTGAGGAATCATTGCTGCAGTTTTAACTTGAAAGGGGTGCAGAACTGTCCTTTGATTGAAAACTTAGTAAATCCAAGGAGGATGCCATGCAAGCTGTATTTGAGAAAGCGGTAAAAATCAGTCTGCACAGAAAATCTGATTAAGTGACAAGTGAGCATTTACAGCTGAGAGCTTTACAACACAGGTCACAACTGGTTTTATTAGGTTCTAAGTATGTGACACGGGTAAAAGCACATCACTCTGTATTGCAGGACAAAATGATACAAGGGATTTAAACAAAAACAAATATACAAAAAATCAGACACAAACACAAAAAAACAGCTGAAGGGGAAAAAAGACCCACAAACTACTACACAAAGATGTAAATAAAACATTTAACTGATTTCAGAGGACATGTGCTCTAATAAGTCCTCTAAGTTATTCTGCAAAAATTAAAAATTATTCTAGATATGTGCAAAGTAGAATCTCTGCAAGCAGGGAATAAGATAAAATCGTGGTCAGAAATTATTGAAGTGACTAAATCCCCAATTCAATGAAGAACTGTAAATTTACAGGTAAGCATAAAAATTCCACTAATTCTTTATAAGCATCTATATAAACATGACTGAGCTATGGACAGAAGCTGGGGGAATTCCATAATTTATGGACTTCTACTGATTTTTGAAATGTGACCAAATATGACTTGAATCTTAGCCAAAAGGTTTCTAAAGAGGATGGGTTTTTACAGAGGTATTTATCACTGTAAGCATTTATAAATTCCTAAAATTTACAGTAGCACAGCTTTAGGAAAAAAAAAAACAAACCAACTGCTAGTGGAAAAAACAATGCCAAGAGAGGGATACCAGGAAACTGTTTTAAATTTGAAACATCAAACAGTGAAATCCTTTTTGTGTTTATAGAATTTTTGTCTTAAATTTTTTGGAAAAATTTAAATAACCACTTACATGCCTTCAACTGTGTCAAATCTAAAAAACAAAAAATACAGAGGCTTAGCTTAGCATGCTTAAATAAAACCACAAAACCAAAAATCAATAATTTAAAAAAGTAAATTCAATATTATTAGATTCCTAAAGCTAATTATGTGCTCCCCCAAAAGCAAATTTTTCATACTAAAAGGAAAAAATTGTTAGTTAAAGCTTGTTATATTTATTTCAAATTCAGTTAGTTGATCACTACATCATGTCAGTACTAACGCAGGTTTGATGTGCAGATGCTTTCAGGAACAGTTTTCCTACAACATCTATGCTTTTAAAAAGATTTTAAATATTTTAGTGACACGAACCACCACTTGCCCTATCCAAGTTTTCGGAAACCAATGCCACCTGGAGGCTTATCTCCTCGTTTAGAATATGCCAGCTAGCAGAGAGCCGAGTACCGAACGCCCGGCAATGTTCTGCCGCCGCAGGAAGAGCACTTGGCTCCCGCGGCCAGCAGAGGTCTCAGCGGCGCCCGGCTGCAGCGTCACCTCCCCGGGCACCGGGATGCTGCACCCAGCGTGCCTCGGCTCAGCGGAAAACGGGCTGAAAACCAGCTCTGAGCTCACCATCCTCTCACACGGGCTTCAGGCCATTAGGGCTGTTTCACAGAACCCGCCAAGAATACAGGCAAAAGGAGCTGCAAGTGGCCAGGCTTAGCAGGCAGAGGGACTCGAGCATTGTGTATTCTGTTACCCTGGATCAATCATGGATAAGACCCATCTTTACGCTGTACAATATGACTTTCAATAAAAATAAGATTTTATTTTTAAATTCACTGGAGATAGCAGCTTCATACAGCAAACCAAAAAGATTTCTCGACTTACAACATCTGAATTTCAGAGCAAATGCCAATTTTCTCACATGTCACATAGTACACATGTGAAACTGCAATTACCACACGATTTAAAGAGACAAGTTACCTACATAGGTGAAGACTACCTTGACATTTCATTTTTTTAATGGTTAGGACGATATAGAAAATTTGACAAATCAGACTCAACCTAAAATACAAAAAAATACTCCATAACCATGGAAAATACATGCTTTGGATTGCTCCTAAGTTAACAAGTCACTTACAGAACAGTCAAGTTTCACCAAATCAGAGTTAAGATTATTAAATGGACAGAAAAATGCTTCAATTAATCTGCACAGTATTATTAAAACTTGTAGCACATACTTCTATTTGTTTTCACATTAGCATTTTTGTCTAAAGAAATATGTTAACAGCTGCATGAAAAACTGAGATCTGCTAGGATCATAAAAATACAGCTGTTTTAAAGCTACAAAAGGTCAGTCCAACAGCTCCAACAGCTGCCAGCAGGAGATACTTTTGGAAAAGTACAAGCACCACTGCATGTCTCCTGGTATGTCTGCCCTCCCAGTCTCAAAAACCAGCAGCTTAGGAGCTTCCAGAGCCAGGGGGTGTATCTATGTTTAACCATATGGTTGTAATGCCACCAGACAGCATCAGAGCACGTCTCCATTCTCACACAGAGATACAGGATCTGTCTTCCATGCAAGAATCGATATTGCCTCCATTTGAGACACAGACACTTCTTTCAAAAGGCCAGCAGGCAAGCATAAAATTCCTAAGGGGAGGTACAGATAAACTGTTAATATCTGTTCCTCCCCCTCAGTTTCCAGAAGGCACATGGTTATTAGGAAGATTCCTTCTATGCTGCTTCAACTATACTAGATTAAAAAACCAAAAGCTACAAAAACACATTGAAGTCAAAATGCATGTTAAAGCTTTTTTAAAAAAAAAACCAAACAACAAACTGCAACTCAACATATGGTTAAGGTAAAACCAGAAAAATGGCATCAGCTGCTTCATAACCAGCACATGCGTTCAAGAATTTAATGTATTTACTTATTAAGTCACCCTGTATTCCGGGGAACAAACTCTTAACAAAATGTTCAAAATAGTCTTTGTAAGTTTGCATACACTTTGCCATCTTTCAGATGGCTGAATCAAACTGCAATTATTTACTCATTCTCTTGAACAAAAAAACCCCTGACAGCAAAGAGCACCAATTGTATTTATTCATCTCTGAGCTGCAGTACTGCAGTGCTCCAAGCAATAGATTTCTAAAGGAGAAAATAGTTCCAGAAGGCACAGTCACCTGGAAATATTCAGGTGGGACAGCACAGTGATCTGAAGTGACAGGAGATGCAAAGTGAGCATGCTTCAGAAAGCAAAGTAATTCCAGACCCTTGCAGTGTAGATTCTGGCTCAAAAAGAAGTATCAGGAATGCTATCAGAAACTGAGTGGGGTGGAGGGGTGAATGAAGGTCACAAAGAGTTTTGAAACCTACTCATGGATGTATTTTTGTATAAAGCAACATCTTATTTTGTCTGCAATATGGGAATGAAAAAAAAAATTAAATTGTGACTTTGTTGTTATTTTTAAGAATGCAGAATAACCAGTTCTCTTACATGGATGAGGTAACGGACTGAGTTTGTAGTGCAGACTAACACAAATCTAAGCAGGCACAAAACAACAATGGTAAAAGTGCTGTCACTAAAATTCAGATTTTCCAAAATCTAAGGAAAACATACTAAGATTTTGAAAGGTATATAAGAAACCCCAGTATTTAACAACACACACAAAGAAAAATGTAAACAACTTCCTTTGATATTCCAAACAAAAATGGAAGGGGGGGGTGGGGGGGTGGGGAAGTTTCACTTTTCAGTNGGGGGGGGGGGGGGGGGGGTGGGGAAGTTTCACTTTTCAGTACAGTAATAGCAAATAATAATAATACAGTAAAAAGCACACTAATAGCAAATTAGAAGTCCTGGACAAAATGCACAATTCTTCTCTTCTGCACTCCTATTACTACATTTTCATCTGACATACTTGCTATGTGCACTCAGAAGCCTTCAGTTGCGAGTCAGGGATAACATGATGGCAAGAAACATGACAGTGAGAAGAAGTAACCACAGTGTTATGGACACATATATTTGAAAACTAGAATTTTTAAGACTTGACCTCATTAGAAACACATCTTAAGTGGAAGTACACTTCTGAAGAGTTGCTATAACTGACATAAACTATTATATTTTTTGTCAGTGCTGAGCAGGGAAGTCTCATGTAGACTCACACTAGATGAAACTAAATCACATCCACATAAATCATTCCCTCACAACTTTTAAAGCATTAAGAGAGTGTAAAATGGACATTTCTTTAGTGAAAAATGGCTTTGTAGCTGTCCATATGGATGCAAATAGCAGGTATTTCCAACTATTTTCAGGGATCTTTTTCAGGAAGAACATCTGTAGCTTTGCATACCATTAGCTGAAAAGAACAGTACCCTATATTTTGATTGAGAAATTTGTACTTAAATATAGTACAAAATAAGAGTGCCATTAATTAATAATTATTTCATCACTAATTACTGTTGATGCAGTTACTACATGCAGAGCAGAATATTTGAATGTAGCTATTCTCAAACAGCATTATACAATTCAGAATACAGTAGAGCCTACTTTTAAATCTTTCAGTAACTTCATCAGGTTGGCAAATAACTTCTTGTCAGAGGTAATAAAAACGACATATCAGAGTTTGAAAATACAGCTACAAAAGCCCCCAAACACTGCATTGTAACTCCCTTCTCACAAAAGATAATGATGTTGCAATAATTCCCCTGCCATGATAAGCAGCCATATGAGTTGCTAGAGCAGCATTTCGAAGATGACAGTAGCAGGTCTGCTTTTTCAGAGTTCCTAAATAAATATTAACCCATTCTTCTCAAAAACATCCCTGACACAATAGTATTGATCATTGACGCAGAAGAACCAAAAATTCCACAAGTAACATATAAACCAAAATAGAAACTAATGCACAAGAACTTTGCAGTATCAGTGAAATAAAACTCTGAGTAAATGTAACAATTCTCTTCAAAACTGAATCTACTATTGAGCATGTTCAGTGAAACCAGTGTCAATCTTAGTGAAAGAGGAAAAAACCCCAAATTACAAGTAAACAAGAGGCTGTCAGACACAGCAAAGAGACAGCTGACTGAAGGCTATAAGGCTATACACATACAAACCCACCAGCACCCCTCCTCAAGAAACCCAAAACCGAAAATACCACCACACATTCACAAAACCAATCAACCAAAAAAAAGGAAAGCAAAAAGATTAAAGTGAAATACAGCCTTAATAGGAACTTACTTTGTTAGCTGCCCTTTATTTTTGTTGTTGTCAACACCGTTGTATGTAACAGCTGCCAGTTTTCTGCTTCTGTAGTTCTCATAATGTACATTGTTAGTAACATCCTTCAGGTCCTGCATATGAGTTCTGTCAATAAGTGTAATTTATCAGCTTAGTGCACGAATACAAAATACTATCTGAAAAATCAGTCCCTGTTCATTTTGCAGATTGACTTGAATTAAATTATATCCCCTCCATTCATGTCCCATTCCCCACAATGTTTTTACCTCTACCATTTAAATTGGAGCTCCCAAGACAGCAAAGGCACAGAAATACCATCGTGTGCACCAAACTATCTAAAGCTTGCAATATTCCAAACACTAACTTACAGGACCAGTCTTTGGAAAGTTTGAGTTCTGTGGATAAACTTGCAGGTATTTGATAGGCAGATAAGAAAACTGTATATTACTACTGTAGTAGGTGAGAAAAAGCATGTCAGGCAAGAAACAAGTCAAAACTTCCTAGTTTCTATCTTTTAATTCTACAAAATCTAAATGTTAAGTTCAAGACTAAGCTGAAAGCATTCACTTCATAATTTTCCATTGTCAGGGGGAGAAAAGCAAAGCTTAGGAATCAAACAGTTTTTACAGCAGATGTCAGCTAGTGGACTGCTGGGAGCACAGGATTCAGCACCTAACACAACAAAGCACAGGCAGTTTTATTTTAGGTAAATTTTCAGTGCTTAAGTTTTTAGAAAATGCCTACAATTACGTACATATCAGCACTAAGAGATAACTCAGGCTCCTATGGACTAGTAACAAGTAACAGAAAAAGTAATCACAAAAAATTCACTACCAACACCACTGCTTGCTAAGTATATGGTTAAACAAGTTCCCAAGAAATGTAAGATAACTGTTTATAACTAAAAATATGGGAGTTCATATGAACTCACTATCTCAAATTCCTTTTTCTCCAATATATGACTTCCCAATCTCTCAGATATACCAGAAAACGTAATGTTACCTATCAGTTACTTACCTTATCAACATGTTCCTCAGAATTGTGAAGTCACAGTGTTCACCGTTTTCAACTGCAAGAAGAAGTAAGCTTTTGTTGAGATGTCAACCAAAATCTGTGCTTTACACAGAGGTAAGATGTCACCCATCTACGTTCATTCCAACAACAAATTACTCCCACAGCCTTTTCTTACTCAAACAACATGCGTGTTAGCAGAAGGAAAGCATTAACATAACTATAATAATGTGTATTACTAGCAGAGTTCCTATGCTCCCCTAAGCCATACTGGCAAACTGTTCTGAGTCAGTGCAGCAGAATAAGCTACCACAACAGAAGCACAGTTTTGCCAATTTAACTGTTTCATCCTTTGGCTGCCTGAAAGCACAGCTGTGTAAGGATCAGACACTAAGGGAAGACTTCAGTCTAGATCCAGCTATATCCAAAAACCTTTAAAAGACCAACTCAACCTGTTTGTCCCTGCCCAATAAGTTGCAGAAGTCTCCATTTTAATTTTAATATGGATTTAGTTCTTCGTTAATGAAGGAAATGAAGGTTGTGTACTGAATTTGAAGCGCTGACCTACAGATCATAGAGCTGGCAGCTGTCATTATGATGTCCTTATAGATGTCACCAATTCCACTGTGCCTATCACCCCACTTAAGTAGAAGAGGCTAATGCTGTGAGTGGCATTTCCCTGAGAGATCATGAAATGACACTGGAGAAAAATGGACACTCCAGAACTCTCTGATGTGCAGACAGAGAAGGCAACACACAAAGCTCTTAGTGCACACAAAAGAAAGGCATAGGGCAGGTTCCAATGTGCCTCTGAAGTAAAGAAAGACATTGTCATGGCAAGGAGGGAAAAAACCAAGATGAAGGAATTAAAATAGCCCAAGTAAATTCAGTGAATCGCACAGAAAAATTCAGAGCACTGCCACTTTGTGTGTTCATTCTTGTATCTGCACTCTTGCATTATTTTATTCCATGGTTTTACACAGACTGGTAAATTCCGCTCAGATGGTACATGAAGTCATACTCTCAAAAAAGCATCATCTCTGTCCTGACAGACTGAAAGCCACTCCAAGAGGCTCCTTTTAGTTAGGCTAGCTCTTCCTTTCCAAAAGTCATACAATCGCGAACACGAAACCTTTCAGAAATTTGTTTTAAAATAAAGAAAAGCAGCATGATTTTGCACAACTCCAAATGCCAACAGAAGAGCCTGAAATAATGCTTGATCTTCTCTGATGCAGCTGGTTTTTACTTTCTGCCAAACCTCATTTCCTGCCAGACATGCACTTCAAAGTGTTATAGCGTTCCTTTTTAAAGTATTGGTCCATACACTGCTTGTTGGCTGGAGTTTTTTGTCTGTTTTACACTGCACCCAATTTATAGTCCATTGCCCTTGGAAGGCAGAAACAGTGAGGGGAAAAAAAATTCCTCTTTATTCAATACATGCACACCAAAGGAATGATCATGGAAAAACAGCCTAATAGTGATTGCTCTACTACAAAGCATGGTGCAAGTCATGCCATGTGGCATTTGAAATACATGAAAGGCATTAAAGCACAAGAAATGGCTGCCAGAAGAACATGCAGTTCTCTTCAAGTCTCTAGAGCAGTAGAAAGTAAGTTTTAAATAAATTTTAAAAAATTAAAAAGTACTCTATTCATTACCAGGTACCTTTCCCTTACTATACCCCAGCACTTAAGACTCAGTTGTTTTGGGAAAAATTGTATTTATGACAACTGAACTGATCAAATTATTATTTATAATGTCAGTGCTCTAGAAAGAAGAATTCGGTATACAGGTTTTAGATGA
>VYZP01041463.1:3609-16795 GCA_013400635.1 Hypocryptadius cinnamomeus | reverse complement strand
TTTTTTTTTTTTTTTTTTTTATAGAGACACATGCTGAGAAGATTTGATTACTCATCTCTCTGTTTTTAAATACATCAGCTAGTTAGCATGGCCCAGTAGTCTATCCAGCTGCAAGTCTAATAGGTTCTGGCGCAGAAAGAGAAATAGATTGGGGCCAGCAGGATCTCCTAAAGAGTCTGCTGTCTTCTCTGTCCATTGGGGAAAGGAGTGACCTGGTCACGAGGCTCAGACTGCACATAAAGCACCATACCAACCTGAGAAATGCCACTTTGTGAAAGTGTGTTAAGCCCAGTCCTCAAATATTCTGTTCTGCATTGGCCAAGCAGATTTGGATGGTTGCCAAAAGACGAGAGGCGCAAATTTTGGCGAGAAGCCAAAAGACAAGAGGCAATTGACCTAGCACTTTTCTGTTCTTTCCTGGGAATTGCAGAGCTACAACATGCCACAATTGCTTACAAATGTTAGGATTGTTTTCTCTACCTGTGCGTTGTGTAAAGAGACTAATGTGCTTTGACCTGCAATTTGCAAAGGGGTTACAACTACCATGGGAGAAGCAAGGCGTAGTGCACAGGTTCAGAAGTGTTCAGGTGGAAGAAATGGAAATAGCTGAGTTATATTGCTCCCTGCAAGGGATGTGATGCTCCTAAATCTTTCCTTGTACATAGACCCAATCAAGGCTAGCAGCATAAGAAAAATCTTGGACTGGTTAATGCACATCCTCCCACAAAAGCCCTCAGAGCACTTGGCCTCTGCTTCCAAACGGGGCTGTGTTTGCCTGACACCTGAAGGCCTTTGAGTTTTCTCTGAGCAAGTGTTTTCTTGAGCTGTGACACAAATGGACTTGGGAAAAAGGGGTGCCCAAACCCCCTGCTCTGAAAACAGGAATTTGGGTGGGTTGCACCAACCAGCAGTGGGCACACAGGCAGCTCAAGCTGTTGGTAAAAGGTGCAGAGAACACCAAACCAGTGTAAGCAGCCCTGCAGCTGCACAGACAAAATGCTGGCCCCAGCTATTTACCTTCAGGGACTTCTATTAACTTCATTCTGCCCTCAGCTGTGTCAATATGTGGGTGCAGCTCCATGGCCACTGGTCCCAGCACTGTGTTCTGGAATGGCTGTCAGGAAGCAGCATTTGGGATGCCACCTGCACCTGGTGAAGAGCTCACACACACAGAGTGCAGGGCAAAGATGTCTCACACAGAGTTAACAGCGAGCACAAGGCTTTCTCAAACCATTTGATTTTGTTGCCCTTTTATAAAATGCAAATTAAAAAAATTATGAAACAGTAGGCAATAAAACCTGAATTTTTAATACCAAGCAATCACTGAACCTTTGCACGTGAGTTTGAAGGACTAAATAATCCCATTCTTTCTCACAGCACAGACCCAGGAGAATTTCTTTTTCTATATTGCTTTTATAACAGCTATCTATCTTAGTCTGGTCTTGTTGATATATTTTAAGGCTTTTAATTTGGAGGCTGTTATTTGCTCAGATGTTATCTTCAGCATATTAAGTACAGTAAGCTTCCACCAAGTCATACACTGGGTGTTTGAGCTGGGGCAGAATTTCTGACTTAAATACCCATGTACAACGGCAGAATAAATAAATAAAGAACACCTTCAAGGCCTCCAAGCACCTAGTAACAAAATCACTCTAACCTTACAATAATGCTCTGCTTACAGTCCTCCCAAAATGCAAGTCATTTGCTGGATCCCAAATGATATTTGGTTGATGGATTGCTGGTGATTTCTACATCAGAGCACCTTGGAGCCCTAGTGCTAAACCCCTGACAGCGTTAGCATAAAAGATTTACATTTATGTTATGAGGGCCACACAAGAATAATAATTTTAAAATACATTGCCTTGGCTGCTGATGCACCATGGGAAATCTAAGAGCAGCAGGCAGCATTCCTGCGCTGTAATTACAAAATGGCAGCACGGGAGAGGCTTTGGAGACAAGGAACCAGAGACTGCAGCCATCTGCATGCCTTGGCGAATTGAAATTACAGTAATATATGAAGACATTACCTGAAAAGCCCAGCACCATTTAAATGATTTACTATTACGCCCCAGCAAGCTTTAATTTAAGGATAAAGTCATTCAGCAAGCTAATCTGATATAGGAAGCATTATTTCACACAGTTAAGTTAATTTACACTAGCTGATTGTTGTTGTTGCAGTTGGCATTATTATCTGCACAAACAGCCGATCCGCCCTGACAGAAGCAATATACTGTTTAATACAGTGTCTTAATTCAGCAGGCCAGCTATCTGTGATAAAGGTTTGTTTATAAGCAATAATGGGGAGGAAAGTCATTTTGAGGCTAAGCTGATAACACTGATGAGAACTATGTGGGGGTTTTTCTGGTAAGAAAACAAGCAGGAACCATCTACTCATTTGTCCACCTGTCTCATAACAGGAACATCCCGACAGATTTCTCTTACATGGGTTTTGCTTTCCCACCCTAACTGCAGAGTGGATCTTTGGCAGTGTTTTCTGCATATATTTCCTTTGACAAGCAGCCACCACCAGCACTGTGTGATCACCATCACAGCTCCTCTTCCCCAGTGAAATACAGGCTTCAGGAAGACCTCCACAGCTAAACTCTGCGATGTGAGCTGGCTGTAAATGCTCCTAATACATCACAGAAAAGGCAAAACACACATGGCACACTGCATAGTTTGGGCTGGTTTACCTCCAACAGCTAATGGTGAGAGGAACTGTGATACTTGTAGCTGAATAAGATAGTTCTCCATTACAAAAAAAATCTGATTGAAAGCGCAACTAGTGCCTGGGTCATTACGGCTTTGTGCATGCTTTTGAGCAGGACTTGGATCAGGTTGGCCTGATCCCCACAGGTATTTGTAGGCACATTTATTCACTAAGAGCTGTCGAAGTCCTTAAAAACATCAGCACTGTTCTCCCAATAGAAAACAAGCAACAAATAAGCTGTAAGGGAATTACTTCCTGTAGCTTTCTCTTCCTCACCTGGTGAGGTCATCTACTGAATCACAGACACCAAAAGTTGCTTGAGGGAATTCCTTCAAGTCAGCTGTCCTCCGCCATACAATATTTAAAGCTCCAGGAACATGCTTCTTGAGCTTGCCCCTCTTCCCCAAAAACCTATTACCCAATAAATACATTTCTCTGTTCATGAAGTCAGATTGAATGTAATGCCAGTGTGACCACAAAAAGAAAAAACAGCCAACTCTACCCTGAATTTGCAAGCAGACTTTCTTCATCTTTCAACAGAAATATAATATTCTGTAATACTGGCTCAGAAGCAGTGACAACTAAAGGATGTTTGGAGACTTCAGCATAAAATGTATCTTAAAACCAGATCATCAAAAGCAGTTAGAGGACTCTGTACCATTTACAAGTCAAACCCCATTGAGTCAGAATCCTAAAAACTTCTGAAGCCTCAAGTGTTCAGATGTTTCTGAAAAAACATCTTTTTCACAAAAAAGCTTAAGCATAAGTTCACACAAGCTGCTCTAATACCACTAAATCCCAAGTCTGTGGTCAGCTTTCCTACTGGTCTAACAGCACACTGAATGTTTGGGTCCTGTGGGGTATCAGCAGCTTGCACCTCCCATGAACACGACTGCTGCACCCAAGCAGACCCTTGAGAAGCTGTCCTGGCAGCTGAGGGGAGGCTGCTCCCTGCTTCAGCTTCTCTAGGGAACAAAAATAACTTCCAGCAGTCAGCACAGAGGTGTTAAACTCTGGCAGCCCTCCCAGCACTCTGAGCCCAGTGTTGCAGCACCTGGGCTCACCAAACCAGCCCTGCCCGGCTGTAATCTGGAGCACACTCCCCTCTGACCTCTGCATTGCATCCACAGCTAAATTTCTGCTGAGCATCTGTCTCACCAGCCCCTGGATCAAGTCACAAAACCCAGCTCCACTTCCCTGGGGAGGCAGCAGCCCCCCACAGCTCCAGGAGGAAAGGAGTGTGCCTCTCACACCTCCTTCTCCTGGGGGTTTGTTACTGACTAAGGAACAAGTGTTGTAGAAATTCTTTCTGATTGCCAAGTCTTAGATGCTCCATGTTTTGCAAAGTTTTATTAAGGAGGAGTTGCATTATTTAACATCTTATGGCAGAAGCTCACAGAACCTGCACTCAATTAGTTCTGATCAGAAATTGGTGGAAGGCAGCATGAGAGCACACAAAAATAATACATAGCAAAGAACAGTTCAAGGGATTTTCCTCCCATGTTTTATAGTAATAACATTATTTTAATTACATGCTTTTTAATATTAGATTTCTTAATTTCTGGTATTTTTAAATTTCTTAATTTTCACCCGTATTTATGAAAGTATGTAAATAGTGCAAAATATTAACGAATACAAGATGTTTAAAAACATTCAGTTAGAGCTACGTTGTTACTATGCTATAGCCCTTTCTAATTATATTTTAAAAAGCCTAAGGTAGAGCCTTAGCTGGTGTAAAAAGAGAATCATACCTAAAGATTATTTCCCATTCCAACAGAATAAAGGCAGCTGAGTGTGGGTGAGCCATTACAGCACCTTAATCAAGGAGTAAGATTTGACTCCTGTGTAGTTTTATGTTTGAGCATCAGGGTTCTAATGCAGAAGTCTTTAAGAAAGTGATTATAATGGAAAAAAAAGGGAGAATTTAAAAAATTCCTATTTCTGTGGTTTTATTTTGAGAAGCATTCAGACATGCAGAAAATAAAGAGGAATAATGCAAATTAATTTGAAATTATTTGGATGAATTAGGCTTATGATTTGATAGCTGAATTATGCAGTTACATATGTATAACATAGCCCAGTGTATGGGTACCTAAGGTAATGAGACTAAAAGCCGAAACATAATCAGATATTAAAGAATAAAAGGGAGGCAATGCACTTTCACAGATCATTTGGGGTAAATTCAGGATAAAATGATAAAACAGCTGAAATGTTGCAAAAGGAAAACATATCAAGAATACAGGCTGAACAAATTATTCATAATTAACTCACATACATGCTTTCCTATTTACAGTAGCCCTTACAGGGGGAAAAAAATTCTTCCTTTTGTAATATTAATTTAAAACAGGGATTCATATTATAAATCACTGAAATTCTATGACAAAAACATGGCTCCAGCCTTGCAGAGCTAGAGAGAGCTCATGTCCAAAGTACTCCTAAGTACTTTACTCTATGACTTGACTCTCTCCACTCATTTTTACTTCACTGGGATTGGGTAAGTTGCTCAGTATCTTTACTCCTAAAATGAATGGTCTGTCAAGGATGTATGTCATCCACATAAGAAAATATTTTGGGGTTCTTGCATGTCTCATGCAATTTCTATTTAAATATTAAAATACAAACACAGAGAGACTACATGAAGGCACTATGCATACACACACAGACAACTGGGAGGATTTTTAATTTCATAACTTGTTCTATGGTCAGGGAGGTATGTCATTAAACTATTTTACTCCACCTAATAAAATTCGTAACATTTATTAACTTGGGGAAAACCACTAATTGATTTTGTCTCCTGGACACCCATACCTCCTAGCCATGTTTAACTGCCTGGGTAATTATATAAAAATGTAGTGTACAGTTAGATAATGCATGCAATATGAAATTAATGGTTGAATTCCTCATGCTTGATCCATATTTAGAAGGAACCATCAACTCAGCCCCTGCTTCCTTTAATTCCAAACTGGAGCCCTGTTAGTGATGGCAACAGATGTTACAAGTAACGGGTTCTGTCCTTTCTGGAACACATCTGGGACTGGCTGTGCCCAGCACAGGGCAGCCCCAGGCTCCCCTCACAGCTGGGCACACCCAGGCACTGCCCTGGCACCTCACCCTTGGGCCTGGCTTTAGGGTTTTTCTTCTCACTTTTGATCAGTCTTTTTATTGTTAATGTCATTGTTAAAAAAAACCAAAAACAAACTTGCATGTCTTGTACTATCTCACCTTCTTCCATTTTATATTTAAGGAATTGTTCTACAACAACTTTTAAGGAGAAAAATCACTAAGAAGGAAACACAAAATTATGTGCTATATCATTAGATTAAGACATTCTTAGTCATGTACAAGATCTTATTAAAATGCTGCAAATTACACACATCATTTTTCTATCAATCATGCAGGACACTCAGCTGTGTTACTTCTATGGGAGAGAGCACAGGAAAAATCCTTAGAGAAACTGCCAGATCCACTGAGCAAAATGAACAAAAGATAGAAAAGACCTATATTCACTGCAAAAAAGTAGACATATGTTAGACTAAAAGTAACTATATGACATTTCTCCCACAGGTTTGGGGTTTTGAAAAAAAAAAACAACTAAGAGGGCATTCCTATTAAAAGTATATAAAGGAATGTCCCCAAAGCAAGCCTCAACAGGATAAAAATATTCCTGCCATGAAAAATGTCGAGTTTATACTTAGATCAAGGACTTTAAACAACACAGAAAAATCTACAAGATCTTATTAGTAGACATTGATCTGTTAATACATTTTATTTGAATTTTGGGGTTTTTTTGTGGGGGGAGGAGAAGGTGCAAAGTGCCGTAAAGGCTTGGACGAGACTCATGGCTAATGCTGAAGCAGTCTACGTTAAACTAAACAAGAACACAAAACATCTAAGGCTTTGCCATGGGATTGGAGTGGATTGGCTGTAAAGAGCCTCAGGTGATGGCAACTCGTAGGTGCAGCCATAAGGGTACCAGGCCATCCTCCATCAGCACAGGACAAAGGTTTGTGAGCTCTCCAGAACTTGAGGAGAAGCACTTTATTCATTGTGTCCGTGCAAAACTGGCACATTTAGCTCTGAGTCACAGGTTCCCCCCAGCAGGTCATGGGTAAATCGGCACTAAAGGGTTAGTCAGGGTTTTACAAGCAGAAAAACAATCAATTTACTCAAATTTATGCCTTCAGTGAGAGGACAAATTAGACTTTGGAAGATTGTTTCTGCAAAGACCACCTGCAGCCAGGCAAAGAACAGGCAGGCAGGAAGCAAAGCACCCAGACAGCCCAGAGTAGTGTGGCTGTAGAAGATAAGTTCTGCCAATTAAAAAAGGAGTTCAGTACATTGCTGCTGATCACCCCAGCCATTTCCTTGGGGCTGTAATACAGAACAACTGGGAAGCAGCAACACTTCCCAAGATTCCATAAAGAATCATCAATATGAGGAAGAATTTCTTCTATTGTCATTCCTGTCACTGTCTTGAAATGATTTTTAATGCAAAATCCTGTGAAATAATGTACAATGATTAGTTTTCAGTTGAATGCTTAAGAATTTCATTCATTTTTGTAAACATTTTTTTCATTTTGCTAGTAAATAACACACAGAGATGAACCCCCTTCACCTCTAGGCATGGATAAGAATGAGGCAGGGTTTGTAGGTAATATTACTTATTAGATCAATGAAAACAGCAAGGAAAGGACAGACATGCTGTCAGGTGTACAGGCAAGTCACATCAGTCAGTCTAATAAAAAATACTGCCTTTCCCCACAAACTCCATCTCACATTCTTAAACCTCTTTGTTTACAGGAACAATATGGTACACATAAAAGAGCACTGCTGCTTGGATCAATCAGATAAGAACCTTGCCAACAAAATAACTTTTTCATTAAAACAGAACACATTTAAAATTGGATTCTGATCTTATATGTTTCTTTAGGGCCTCTCTGACTGTATCACCAAGCAATGAATTCTAATTGGAAATATGGATTGATGCCTCTAATTTGTTGCACATTAGAGGTGTGATTCTGCTCTCACAGAATTTTTGTACAATGGCAAATCATCTTCAAACTATACAGATATTTCTGGTTCATAAAGATCAGAATTGAATAAATATGTTTTTGTTGGATAGTCAATATACATTGGAGATAGCCAACATGGGATATTAAAGGCCTTGCCCCTGCTCCTGCATCATTTCAACTCTTTAACACATTACCTAGCACACAGATATAAATATTCAGATTAAATCACTCACACACTGCGCAGGCTCCTCTTTATACTCAACTTTGTTGTCTTTCTGTATTCTAAATCACATGCATCAAATCTTCACTCCTTCTCTTACATTTAATATGCAGCTCTGGAACTGCAGTTATACATCATTTTCATTTGTTGAAGAATGATATATAATCTGGACTGAAATTAAATAATGTCATCCTGTGTTTAGTATTTATTGATACAAATTTAACCTGCTCATATTTCAACCTCCAATCTTCCACTGAATAATCTGTATTTAATTATGCATTCCACCTCTCTATTGACCTTTGAAAATATCCCTCATGACTACCAATCAAAAGTGATATAAATTAGAAATTCTTTTGAGTCTTTTTATACTATTTATCATTCCACTCCCCAAATAAGTCAACACTTCAAGCTCATTCTCAAAACCTGCCCCCCTAATCTACAGTCTCCAAACCCCCGAACCCTTTAAGTTCCCCACAATTCCAGTTAATTATTAACATATCCCTATCTATTTGACAAAGAGAAGATTAATGGACACATGAAGCAACCCCAAATTATGTAATGGCTAAAAAGCAAGGAACATTTTGGGCATACCATTCTAACCACTGTCAAATAAGTTTGTCTTAGAAGCAACTAGAGCTGCACTTTTTGATATTCAAGTACAACTTACTAGAAACATTTATTATTTGATAGAAAGAATCGACTAAATAAGGCACAATGAGGTAATAAAGTGGGCAGAATTCTAGCCCCCTCTACAATTTATTCAATCATTATTACAAGTTGTGAGAATAAGTTGTAAATAAACTTCCATTTGAGCTGCAAGGGGATGTCTGTTATAGATATGTGGCTTTCTAATTTATTGCACAGTACATGAGAGCTCAAACTTAGAATCAACTCACAAAACAGCAACTTAAGATGTTTTTAGCATGTAGAAGAGAGCAACAATTCTGATAACTTTCTATGGTCATATCACAAAATTCACTCTACCCTCCTGAAGCCTAAGTATTCTGGCTGTTCTAGAAAGAAACGGTCTTGAGGGAGTGAAATCCATCTCCTGTAGACTTTGGCCTAGCACATATCCAGAGCATATCTGTGAGCAGACACATGGATATGTCATAGCCATCAACTCCAGGACACACAGGACTTCTATTCCAACTCTTTTACATGCCAGCAGGAGTAAAATATCTTTGCAAGACTGCAAGACCTACATTGCAAATAATCAAGAGCTTCAGAACTTCAGTGTGCCACAAGAAAGGAACAATGCACAACATGGGTCATATTTAACCTAAAAAGTTCCATGCATGTAAAGCAGCCTAAGGATGTAATTGATTTACACAGTGGCAAAACCACACCAGTGGTCCCAGCAAAACAGGCTGCAATTATCAGTATTTGGATTCATTCTACCAGACAAGCAGAAAACTGGAGCTATGTACCTTAGAAATTCCCCAGAATTGCTTTAAAGCTCAGAGTCTGACACATTAACAGCAGACAACTTCTGGTGCTCCAGAGACTACTCCCACTCCAGCTATAATAAGCCAAAGACAAAGGAAATTTTCAGCCTCTAAGAGCAACTTGGCAATAACTGTGCTGTTTGGATTAATAACAGTGTTTGAATGCAGGGCAAATACACTGGAATCATACATCCATTTTACATGGACTTTATTAAGTACTGGCCAGAAAAAGAAAAAAAAAGGCTCCTTTCTATGCTGCTTTATGTCCTAACAGTTGAACTTTTGGGATTGTTAGCAAACTTGGTCATTTTAAATATGATATTGTACTGGTATTTCCAAGATGGTACTAACTTTGATGCTTGTCATGCTCATAAAGGAGAAATCATATTCACATATAGCTCATCTTTGGCTAAGTGAAAAAAAATTATTTAAGTCTCATCACCCAAAATAACCTGAAGATATCCCTGCCTGTGGGAGAGAGGTTGGAATAGATAAACTTTAAAGGACCCTTCCCACAACAACTTCATGATTCTATACTATAAACCAGCTTCTCCATTCCTCTGGTCAGTCTCTAGGTTTTAAAGGCATTCTTTAATTTTAACCTTCATTTTTTCTCAGTACAGGGTACAAGCAGTTATGTAATATTTTGCCCATCTTCATGCCAACATCTAAGGCTATTAATTCTGCTTCTTCAGTTGACATGCAAAATTCTAAAACTGCATTAACTGCAGCCCATGCCTTCACACTAGCTCACAGAACTTCCTTCAGCTCAGTCCATGGCCCACTCATGGGGCTGGAAACCTTTCGTTCTGTGTGTATAAATGCACCTGTCTGTAGACCAGCCCTAATCCTGAATAAAGATTTCAAGTTGTGGATTCCCTTTGCTGGACTCCCATTTGGTTTGGACAAGGATGATTGCTGGAATAAACCACGCTATGAAACAGCACATTTTTCTGACCATGTAACCAAAATTTGCACCAGGACTTTGAGGGTGATCTCTGTCATTGCAGTGGAGAGCCCATGTCATCCTGAGGTCCTCAGAAGCACAGGCTGTTGGTAGCAGGATAATGCACATAGTAGCAGTAGTTAATTAATATTCCTAATATAGCCCCTTGGTGAAAAATGAATACTGAGGGGAAAAAAAAACCCAGCAAAGCATAGTAAGAGTTGTATAGGCAAAAGTTTTGATTTGGTTTATCTTTTGAGACATTTTGATTAGATAGATTAAGTTTCTGTGCATCTCTCTAAAGACCACAGTAATAACCAGTGTCATGACTTTCAAATCCTTTGAACTGCAGAAAGGAATCAAACATGGTTGTCTTTTTATCCCAGCTTTTACTCTTTAGAATTCTAAAAGCTTGCTTTGCTCATCTGTCAAAGGGATGGCATTAAGGGGATCACTGTTGACAAGTGATAGTACAAATTATGCAACACAAATGACATTTCACTACCTCTCCTCTGATCTGCAATTCCCACTCTCAATCATTCCCTATTCTATGAAAATATTAAACCACAGATCCAACTGCAGAAAAAGTGATAGTGTAGGTGTCTCTTGATATCTTGCTACTGAACAAAAATATGTTCTGAAGCCCACACCTATAATTATGTTTGTGAGAGTGGGTTCCATTTAAAGTCCCCTGGTTCCTGTGGGGATCTTGAAATTTAAGTACATAGATGTCATGACAGGATCAGGGCTATAAGGACTTTTCTAAGTAAATGTTAACAGTTCTGAAAGGTCCTGCACTAAATTCAGTGTAAACCAACAGGCAAAATCATTAGGCTGCACTTCATGTGAGGTTTCTCCTTAGGCAAGGAGAAACTGAAAAATTTATATGTCCTTCCAGTTTGCCCCTTGACAAAACCTTATCTCAGACCCATTCAACATCAGCTCCTGAGGAGTGTTCTCATATTCTTCCATGGTTTAGGAGAGAACTTCAGTGACAAGAGGATTCTGACAAATCAGAATTGCAGCATTCGAACCACTCAGGTCAGAGCAAGAGCAAGCAACCAAAGTGCCAGGAATGTGCCAGCAGAGTGGAGGGGAGGAGAGGTGAAATTCCAGCAGCAAGGACACAGCCCCAACCAGCACAGCACCAGACAATCCACACACACTGGCTGCAGTGAGGTTTTCAAGTTCTAGCTGCACTCTTATCACTGCAGTGAGACAATTTAGTCCTCAGACATTACAAATCAGACTAACAGAAGGCTGGAGGTAAACTAGATTTCAGACTGCCTCAGAGGAGGAGGACTGGAGGTGGGATTTTCCCTATTAGTGAGATTATTCCTGCCTCATCGACACATGTTGAAGCTCATGTAAACTGGAGTAATAGAGAGGGCGAAATAATTTAAAGAGTCACCTGAAAAGACTGCATGGGCATCACAAATGATATTGCTGCCACGGAAGCCTCTGCAGACAAACTTTGCAATCAGGACTTTCAATTACTCTCAGAGTCAGCAGTACTCTCAGCGTCAGTCAGAGCAGGTTCATCTTCAATTGCTTCTCTTTTGGAACAAAAATATTGACTGAAAAAAATGCACAAGTGTTTTCAGAAGTGGACAGTTGACTTGTTTGGGCACCTGACCTTAAGACACTGTCAAAACACCAAAATATTGAAATGAACAGAAGGGTTGTATCACACAAGAGAAACAGAAATGGGATTAGAGATAGAAATGTTGCCACAAGTCTGTATTTAGACTGAAGAAAAACAAAAGAACAAATAAAATTATATTAATCTATTTTTGCCCAAAGCTGTAAAAAGCTCTTGTGTCAAAAAACCCTGTAAGTTACACTTGGTATCCCTGCTATATATTATATTAACTGCTTTTTATTAGCAGTCTTATTACTCTCAATATGCAAAAGAGCAGAGCAGTTTGCAAATGAACAGAATTGGACTGCAAAGAGTACAAACCACGGGAAATGCTACAAGTTATTTACTGGCTTGGTATAAATCTGCATATAGATTGAGGAATTCAGTCATAAAGCACCTCCAGGTGAGCCTCAGCAGACGTGGTTATGAGGGCACCTGGAAGCTTTGTGTGCACACAATGGGCTGCTCCAAATGGAAGGGAACAGTTCAATTTGTCAAACATGCTTAGGCATCTTTATTTATTGGGGAATTATGGTATGGTATGTCTTGGAAGAAAAGGAAATAGAGACCTTGGCTTACTGCTACAGAGTAAGCCACTGGAGTTCTTTGTGAAGTAGGATTACACTGAGTTTAAGGATAAAAATCCCATATTCTAATGCGATTTAGGACACGGAACTCCCTGTGCAAGTTTTCCCAACCTTGATCACTTTTTTAAAGCTGATTTTAGTTCCGCTGAGTAAATTATCCAAGAATCAGTCAGATTAGGAGGATAAAATGGAACTAGAGGGAAAAATAGATGCATTAAGAGCATTAAAACTTAAAATCTTCTGTATAACTCCCAGTTTAGCTGAATGCCACTCCTTTTTAAAATGGATGATGGATGCCTTCTCACCTGCTGATGGAAACCACAGGTACTTCAAGGGAAATGAAGGGCACTTCTATTTATTGTGTATAGCACAGCCACCTCTAAAACTCTCTTCCTTTTATGTTTGTAAGAGTTTTCATTCAGCAAAAGGAGAATGGTTGGAGGTACATTAGAATTTATTTGAAACAATGGCTCTAATTTATGCTTTAATCCAAGTAAAGCCTGGGCACTAACATGAAAAACCAGGACCATGATTTTTGAAAGTTAGATTGTTATATAGTAAGATAATTCCTTGCACTCAAGCAAAAACTCCTCAATTAAGATAGGAATGCACTATGGTTAT